>ML427884.1:0-28595 GCA_005239525.1 Nicotiana knightiana
ATATATATATATATATATATAAACAGGATTTATCAATAAGCTTAGTAGAGGCTATACTTGTAACAAAGATCTACTCACCGGAATTTAAGAGGCAACTCTCTACCATTTGCATACTAGTTCAAAGATAATAAGCATATTGTTTCAAAGATGATAAACAACTCAAAGTTTGGCTAAAGATACCCATAAGGCACGTAATGACATGCTCGTGAGCCATAAAGCTACCCGACATGATATAATAGTCACTATGTATGGACTCTCATCAGGTTGTACGCACGTAGCCCCCAAAATAATTACACACAGTATATATAACTCCTATGGGGACAATTCCCTCTTACAAGGCTAGAAAGGAGACTCACCTCGTGTCGCCTCTACCCCTCGGACCAAGGATGCGCCCGAATATCCGAACTCTACACCGAGGACTCGCAACTATCCAAACACGGTATAATGACATTAATGCATGCTCAAAGTAGGGAAATTATCCTATTTATTCAATAATCCACATTCTTGAAGAATTTCCAAAACCCAACCCCAGTCCTGCACACTCGTATTCCAATAATTCTCGAAGGGAACACTCACCCAAAGCCTAAGGATCATTAATATACGATTCTTACTTGATTTCATAGCAAATTCACGGGTAAATTCTCAAATTATCGCAAGCTCTAGGTTACTACCCAATTCTTGATTTTTCACTAATTTAGGTAGTTAATTAAGCTAGAAATCCATGCATGAAGCTAATTTTTTAGTAGAGTTTACTTACTTTAGAAGACTAGGTCGTTAGCCTCTCAACAATGGTGGAAATCGCCCAAGGAAGAAGAAGGAAATGAGAAAATGTGTTTAAAATCCGTGTATAAATATACATTGTCTGGATAGTGTTTTCGCACCTGCGGCTCGAGGACCTCACCTGCGGTCTCGCACCTGCGAGAAAAATCTCGCACCTGTGGAAATGGACTGGGGAGCCTGGGCCCGTACCTGCGGAGTGGAGACCGTACCTGCGGCTCCGCTCCTACGGAAATTTGTCCGCACCTGCGATAAATGGCCAGACCACTAGGGGTCGCACCTGCGATGCTGGGGACCGCAGGAGCGGTCCCCCACCTGCAACTGGGCAACAGCACCTGCGGTCACACCAGAACAGGTGCACCAGCAGCTATTTTAGCTAGTTTTTAGCCCCGTTAGGTGCTCGGGAGGCACCTAGGCCCACCCGAGCCCTAGTCCAAATATACCAACGAGTCCCAAATCATAATACGGAGTCGTTCGAGCCTTAGGATCACCCAAAACAATGCTAAAACTCAAAATCACACCTCCAAACCCTAAGAACCAAACTTAGGAACTTTAAGTTTTCTAGACTTCGCTAATCACGCGCCAAACCGACCTATACAACTCGGAATGACACCAAATTTTGCAGGCAAGTCATAATTAACATAAAGGAACTATTCCCGGTCTCAAAATTTCGTACGGACCTCGATAACACCAAAACACGTCCCAAACCAAAATAGGAACTTAAGGAACTTCTTAGTTCAATATTGGGCGCCAAAATGCCCCCGGATCATCAGAAACCCATTCCGAACATACGCCCAGGTCCAAAATCATCACACGAAGCTACCGGAACTCGCGAAACTCGATTCTGAGGTCGTTTACCTAAAATGTTGACCGAAGTCAAACTTGGCCTTAAAGGCCAACCTTAAGGAACCAATTGTTCCTATAGCACTCTAAACGCCTCCAAATTGCGGAACACCAGTCCCCGCAAGTCATAAATCATAAAAAGCCGCTATGGGAAGTTTCATTTAGGGGAACGGGGTCCGATAACGCAAAACGACCGGTCGGGTCGTTATATTCTCCACATATTAAACAAACGTTCGTCCTCGAACGGGTCTAGAATCATACATAAAGTGCTGAATAAGTGTGGATATCTGCTCCGCATGTCCTCCTCGGACTCCCAGGTCGCCTCCTCAACTGGTTGGCCCTTCCACTGGACCTTTACTGCAGAAACCCTCTTGGACCTCAACTGGCAGTCATGTCTATCAATAATAGAAACTGGCTCCTCTTCGTAGCCCAACCTCTCATCCAACTGAATAGTGATGAAATCAACCACGTGAGAGAAGTCGGCGTGGTACCTCCGGAGCATGGATACATGAAAAACTTGGTGAACTCCTGATAAACTGGGAGGCAAGGCCAGCTCATAAGCAGCCTCCCCAGCTCGCCTCAACACCTCGAATGGACCTATGAATCTCGGGCTCAGCTTGCCCTTCTTCCCAAACCTCATAATACCCTTCATAGGCGAGACTTTCAACAAGACCCTATCTCCCTCCATAAATGATACATCACACGCTCTCTGATCCCCGTAACTCTTTTGTCTGGACTGTGCTATACAGAGCCTCTCCTGAATCAACTTCACTTTCTCCAAGGCATCCCTCACCAGGTCGGTGCCATATAACTTAGCCTCGCTAGGCTCGAACCACCTGAAAGGAGAACGACATTGCCGACCATATAAAGCTTAAAATGGTGCCATCTCAATGCTGGACTGATAACTATTATTGTAAGAAAACACGGCCAAAGGCAAGAACTGGTCCCACTGACCTCCGAAGTCAATCACACATGCCCTAAGCATGTCCTCCAATATCTGAACTGTACACTCTGACTGACCATTAGTCTGAGGGTGAAATGTTGTGCTGAGTTCTATCTAGGTGCCCATCTCACTATGCAACGCTCTCCAGAAGTGCGAGGTGAACTGAGGACCTTGATATGATATAATGGACACCGGCACACCATGCAACTGGACTATCTCCCGAATGTAGATCTGGGCTAACCTCTCAGAAGTATAAGTAGTATCCACTGGAATGAAATGCGCCGATTTGGTCAATCTATCCACAATGACCCAAACCGCGTCCACCTTTCGCAAAGTCCGAGGCAACCCAACCACGAAGTCCATAGCGATGCGCTCCCACTTTCACTCATGAATGGGCATCTGCTGAAGTAGGACTCCTGGCGTCTGGTGCTCATACTTCACTTACTGGTAATTAAGACACCTAGCCACATACCCCACAATGTCCTTCTTCATCCGCCTCTACCAGAAATGCTGCTTTAAGTCACGATACATCTTCGTAGCACCAGAATGAATAGAATACTGAGAACTGTGGGCCTCCTCTAGAATCCTCTCCCTCAGGCCATCAACATTAGGAACACATAAGCGGCCCTGAAGTCTCAGAACACCATCCTCACCAATAGTAACCTCCTTGGCCCTACCCTGAACCACTATCTCCTAAAGCTCTGCTAAGCACGGATCATAGAACTGTCGGGCCTTAATCTCTCCCAATAATGTAGACTGAGAAACCACATGTGCCAAAACTCGACGAGGCTCTGAAAGATCTAATATCACCAGGAGATTGGCCAAGGACTGAATGTCCAAGGCTAGAGGTCTCTCCTCTGCTGCAATATAAGCCAAGCTACCCATACTCTCAGTCTTTCTGCTCAAAGCATCTGCCACCACATTTGCCTTGCCCGGGTGATAAAGAATGGTGATATCATAATCCTTCAACAACTCAAGCCATCTGCGCTGCCTCAAATTAAGATCCTTCTGCTTGAAAAAGTGCTGCAAGCTACGGTGGTCTGTATAAACCTCACAGGACACCCTATACAAATAGTGCCTCCAAATCTTAAGAGCGTGAACAATCGCCGCCAACTCCAAATCGTGCACAAGGTAATTCTTCTCATGAACCTTCAGCTGGCGCGAAGCATAAGTGATAACTCGCCCCTCCTGAATCAATACACACCCCAAGCCAACGCGTGAAGCATCACAATATACCGTGTACATCCCAGAACCGGAAGGCAATACTAGAACTGGCGTTGAGGTCAATGGTGTCTTGAGCTTCTGAAAGATCGCCTCACACTCGTCAGACCATCGAAACGGGGAATTCTTCTAAGTCAATCTAGTCAATGGAGCTGCAATAGAAGAGAAACCCTCCACAAATCGGCGATAATAGCCTGCTAGGCCCAAGAAGCTCCTGATCTCTGTAACTGAAGTAGGACGCGACCAACTCTGAACTGCCTCGATCTTCTGAGGATCAACCTTGATACCCTCTCCGGATACCACATGCCCCAAAAATGCCATGGAATCCAACCAAAACTCACATTTGGAGAATTTAGCATATAGCTTATGTTCTCGCAAGGTTTGGAGCATAACTCGCAAATGTTGCTCGTGCTCCCCCAGGCTACGTGAGTAAATCAAAATGTCATCAATGAAGACAATGACAAAAGAATCAATATACGGACTGATCACCATATTTATCAAGTTCATGAATGTTTTTGGGGTATTAGTCAAGCCAAAGGACATCACTAGGAACTCATAATGGCCATATCTCGTACGAAAATCAGTCTTCGGAACATCTGAAGCCCGAATCCTCAACTGATGATACCCTGATCGAAAATAAATCTTAGAAAACACATGAGCACCCTGCAACTAGTAAAGAAAATAATCGATGCGCGGCAAGGGATACTTGTTCTTATTGGTAACCTTGTTCAACTAGCGGTAATCAATACACATCCGCATAGACCCATCCTTCTTCTTCACAAATAATACTGGAGCACCCCACGATGATACACTCAGTCTGATGAACCCCTTAGCTAACAACTCCTCAAGTTTCCCATTCAACTCCTTCGGATCCATACGATACGGAGGAATGGATATAGGCTGAGTGTCTGGAGCTAAATCAATGCAGAAATCAATATCACGGTCTGGAGGCAAGCCCGGAAGATCCGAAGGAAATACATCAGCAAACTCTCGAACAACTGGAACGGAATCAATCATTGGAGACTCGACGGTGGTGTCCCGCACGTAAGACAAATAGGCTAGACAACCCTTCTCGACCATATGTCGAGCCTTCAAGAAAGAAATAACCCGGCTGGTTGCGCTAACTGAAGAACCCCTCCACTCCAGCCTAGGTGACTCAGGCATGACTAAAGTAATAGTCTTGGAATGGAAATCAAGCACGACATGATAAGGAGATAGCCACTCCATGCCTAGAATAACCTCAAAATCAACCATGTCGAGCAATAAAAGGTCAGCTCTGGTATCGAACACACAGAAGGTGACACAAGACCGATACACCCGGTCTACTACCACAGAGTCACCCACAGGAGTGGACACATAAATAGGAGATCCCCAAGACTCTCGAGAGACATCCAGAAAAGGAGAAAATAGGGCTGAAACATATGAATAAGTGGATCCTGGATCAAACAATACCGAAGCCTATCTACCACATACTGAGATAATACCTGTGATCACGGTGTCTAAGGCCACTACATCTGCTCTGGACAGAATAGCATAAAACCTGGCTGGAGCACCTGAAGACTGAGCCCCATCGGAATGAACAGGAGTTGCGTGACCTCCCCTGACTGGCCTCCACCTCTAGGACGACCCCTTCCGACCTATCCTCCACCTCTAGGTGGCTGGACTGCTGGTGCTGAACCCATAGGCTGATAACCCTGTTGTACTGCCTTGCCCCAAAATCGGGGACAAGCCCTCTTCACATGGCCCAGATCTCCACACTCGTAACATCTCACAAGTGACATATCCTGCTGTCCCGAAGAAGAAGAATCCTGAATAGCCGGAGGGCGATGTGAGCCCTCAGGCATAGCATTGAAATAGGAAGTGGAGGATCTCTGGAGATTGGAGTAACCACTAGGAGAACTCTGAATAGCTGGAGGATGATAGGAGCGCTCTGGCATGGCACTGAACTCGAGCCTAACTGGGACACCTTGGGGAGGTGGAAGAGGTGGTAAATAAGAAGGCCTGCTGAGCTGACCACCCCCAAAGCGACCTCTGCTCCTAGCTGGGGCATCCCTGAAATCTCCTGCAAACCTAGCCCTCTTATCCTGCTGACCCTGCTCCCTGCTCCTCATCCGATAACCCTCGACCCTGCAAGCAATCTCCACTACGAGCTGATAAGGAGTACCCATCTCCACCTCTCGAGCCATTGTGGATCTAATACCTGGATGCAACCGCGCCACAAACCTCCGAACTCTCTCAGCATCGGTGGGCAATATCATAAGAGCATGGCGTGAAAGCTCGGAAAATTTGGCCTCATAATCTGTCATGAACATCTGCCCCTACTCTAACCGCTCAAACTGACCCCGTAGATCTTCCCTCTCAGAGGGTGGAATATATTTGTCCAAGAACATCTGTGTGAACTGCTCCCAAGTGATAGTAGGAGAATCGGCTGGCCTGCTGAGAATATAAGACTGCCACCACCTGTGAGCTCTGCCCTTTAACTGGTATGCAGTGAAGTCCACTACATGGGACGCTAGGATCCCCATGTTGTGCAGTCTATCCCTGCACCTATCAATGAAGTCCTAGGCATCCTCACCTTGCTCACCCCCGAAGACTGGAGGGCGCAAGCGAGTCCATCTGTCTAACATCTTATGTTGGTCGCCATCTGCAGCTGGTCTGGGCTCCGGTGTTGCCGCTACCGGCTGGGTACCACCCACGGGCAGTGTACCCGAGGTGTGATGTAATGCTGTTGTCGGTGTTGCAGCTTGGGCAGTAGGGGTATGGGATCCCCCTCCCGCCTGAGAAGTGGCAGGATCTATTGGATATAAACCATCCTAGGACATAGCGTCCATAAATCTCATCACACGGCCCATAACTTCCTGGAAGCCGAGCGCCGTCATAAAGTCTACGGGTGCAGGATCTACTGGAGGCACCTCATCTTGCTCTTCTAATATAGGGTCCTCTGGTGGCGGGGCCGAAATAGCTCTGAGACTCCCTCGTCCCCTACAACGGGCTGGTGCCCTCCCGCGGCCTCTACCGCGGCCTCCGACGGTGGGGGTAGCAGCCCCTCCCGTGTCTGGAACATCGGATGCACACGTCCTCACCATCTGAGAGAATAGGAGAACGAATTTAGTAAATCATCGACTCCACGATAGAATGAGAAAAAATAGAGGTTTCCTAACACCCTGTAGCCTCCTGAAGATAAGTACAGACGTCTCTGTACCGATCCGCAAGACTCTACTGGGTTTGCCCATGACCCATGAGACTTATGTGAACCTAGTGCTCTGATACCATGTTGTCACGACCCAAAATCCCACACGGGTCGTGATGGCTCCCAACACCGGAGTCAGGCAAGCCAACAATTGTTTACTAGTGGGGTTTTCCTTATTAACATACAAATCCCACATATTTCCCAAAGTTTTAAACTTAAATCATTTAAATAAAAGCGGAAACATTTTCCAATTTCAATACATACAGTAGAATATAGAAAAGATAATACAAGACTGTACTGTTGTCTGAGAGGAATAGACAGAATATAGACAAAAGATAACTCCATAGAACAATTGAGAAACGTCAGGGGGTGCAGCTCACCGTGGAGTCCAGTCCGGAAGATAAGTCAAGCTCCGGCCGGATAACCAGAAACACTAGCCTCAGAACCTGTACAATTAAGTACAGAAGTGTAGCATGAGTACATAATATATATGCACCCTGTGAGTATCCCGCCTAACCTCGAAGAGGTAGTGACAAGAGGTCGATATGACACTCACTAAGGTCCAACAGTAATAATGTAAACAGGATGTACAGAATGCAGTAGACATGTGAGACAGTAAGCAGCAGATATCTATCAAATACAGAAAACCAGGTAAGTACTGAAAATAAGCAACAATGTACACTTTCCCTTTTCCCCAAAATATCTGTCAAGTCAATATCAATGGAAAAAAGTACCCAATAGCCTCAAGCGCACAAAAGGGTAAGATAATCGGCCGGAGTCATGAGGAAATATCTAGACACTGACTCATATATATAATTAACATAAAGCTTCCCTCGATCGCGAATCATACCTGCAACTCAAGTGTTGACTCATATATATAATTAACATAAAGCTCCCCTCGATCATGAATCATACATGCGACTCGAGTGCTGACTCATACATATAATTAACATAAAGCTCCCCTAGATCGTGAATCATACCTGCGACTCGAGTGTTAACTCATATATATAATTAACATAAACCTCCCCTCGATCGCGAATCATACCTGCGACTTGAGTGTTGACTCATATATATATATATATATATATATATATATATAAAACAGGATTATAAATAAGCTTAGTAGCGGCTATACTTGTAACAAAGATCTATTCACCGGAATTTAAGTGGCAACTCTCTACAATTTGCATACTAGTTCAAAGATAATAAGCATACTGGTTCAAAGATGATAAACAACTCAAAGTTAGGCTAAATATACACATAAGGCACGTAATGGCATGCTCGTGGTAAAGCTACCTGACATGATATATTAGTTGCTACGTACGGACTCTCGTCATGTTGTACGCACATAGCCCCCAAAACAATTACACATAGCATATATAACTCCTATGGGGACAATTACCTCTTACAAGGTTAGAAAGGAGACTCACCTCGTGTCGCCTCTACCCCTCGGACCAAGGATGCGCCCGAATCTCCGAACTCTACACTGAGGACTCGCAACTAGTCAAACACGGTACAATGACATCAATGCATGCTCAAAGTAGGGAAATTATCCTATTTATTCAATAATTCACATTCTTGAAGAATTTTCAAAACCCAACCCCTGGCATGCACGCTCGGATTCCAATAATTCTCGAAGGGAACACTCACCCAAAGCCTAAGGATCATTAATATACGATTCTTACTTGATTTCATAGCAAATTCACGGGTAAATTCTCAAATTATTGCAAGCTCTAGGTTACTACCTCATTCTTGATTTTTCACTAATTTAGGTAGTTAATTAAGCTAGAAATCCATGCATGAAGCTAATTTTTTAGTAGAGTTTACTTACTTTAGAAGACCAGGTCGTTATCCCCTTAACAATGGTGGAAATCACCCAAGGAAGAAGAAGGAAATGAGAAAATGTGTTTAAAATCCGTGTATAAAAATACACTGTCTGGACAGTGTATTTGCACTTGCGGCTCGAGGACCGCACTTGTGGTCTGGCACCTGCGAGAAAAATACCGCACCTGCGGAAATGGACTGGGGAGCCTGGGCCTGCACCTGCAGCTCCGCTCCTGCGGAATTTTGTCCGCACCTATGATAAACGGCCAGACCACTGGGGGTCGCACCTGCGATGCTGGGGACCGCAGGAGCAGTCCCACACATGCGATTGGGCAACCGCACCTGCGGTCACACCAAAACAGGTGCACCAGCAGCTATTTTAGCTGGTTTTTAGCCCCGTTAGGTGCCCGGGAGGCACCAGAGCCCACCCGAGCCCTAGTCCAAATACCAACGAGTCCCAAATCATAATACGGACTCGCTCGATCCTTCGGATCACCCAAAACAACGCAAAAACTCAAAATCACACCTCCAAACCCCAAGAACCAAACTTAGAAACTTTAAGTTTTCTAGACTTCGCTAATCACGCGCTGAACCGACTTGTACAACTCGGAACGACACCAAATTTTGCAGGCAAGTCATAATTAACATAAAGAAACTATTCCCAGTCTTGAAATTCCGTTCGGACCTCGATAACACCAAAACATGTCCCAAACCAAAACAGGAACTTAAGGAACTTCTTAGTTCAATATTGGGTGCCGAAATGCCCCCGAGTCATCAGAAACCTATTCCGAACATACACCCAGGTCCAAAATCATCACGCGAAGCTACCGAAAATGACGAAACTCGATTTCGAGGTCATTTACCCAAAATGTTGACCGAAGTCAAACTTGGCCTTAAAGGCCAACCTTAAGGAACCAATTGTTCCTATAGCACTCTAAACACCTCCGAATCCCAGACAACCAGTCCCCGCAAGTCATAAATCATAAAAAACCATTATGGGAAGTTTCATTTAGGGGAACAGGGTTTGATATGCAAAACGACCGGTCAAGTCGTTACACATTTTACCCAACATAATTTGTAGTTCTGGATTTGACACGAAAGAATAGAGTGAAAGAGGAGAATAGCTGCGAGAAAATGAAATTGGTGGTGGAACTAAATGGTATAAACCAAATAACTTTTAAGGAGAAGCTATTGAAGGAAATGACAACGTACGTTATGATAGTAGCAAGTGAAGTTCTAGGTGTGTCTAAACAACGGTCTAGGACCCCGATCATAGAATCACGGTGGTGGAAGGAAGAGGTGTAGTGAAAAGAAGAGTGTATAAAAATAAAGATTCCAAAAGTAGAATTTAGATAAGTCTTGGAAGAGTATAAGAGAGCTAATAGGAAAACTAAGAAGATTGCTACCAAAGCTTGGATAAAATTCTAGATGGATTGTACCAAAAGTTAGGAATGCATAATGGGGATAATAAAACGTATTAAGCACACTCGAATAAAAAGAGACTTAAAGACTTAAACTAAGTTGAATCTATTAAAGATGATTTCCCACAAAGTTTAAAGGAGGTTGTGAATAGTCGAGACTTCAGATATAATTTGAGTTTTAGTTTAATTTACATAGGAGACCCTAGTAAATTTTGTAAATCTTTAAAAGTTAACATTCGAGGACGAATGTTCTAAAGGGGGGAAGGATGTTACACCCCGCAAGTTTAGCAACCTTGATACCAATATATATATATATATATATATTTGATATGGTATTTTGAGTGGAATACTTTGGTAAAATAGTTTGAAAAAACAATAAATATAATTTTATATAGTTATTAATATTACTACTTTCGAATATATTTCAAACTGAACACATAATATGAGAAAAGTTTGTGAAATTTTCTTTAACCAAAGATATGAATTAGTTTTTTTTACAAGAAAAGAAGGTTATCTTTTTTACCATTTTATGAATTAAGTGTACCAAAAATTTGTACTCTTTATATGATATTAGGAAAATTAAAAATTAAGAAAATTTATGTATTTTTACACGGATGTTTTAACGAAATAATAGTATATGTATTGATTTTATATGATACCACATGGCCATGATAGTAAAGTGTATAAAGTGTATTAAAAAAAAGTAAAATTTTAAGTAATTTGAGATAATTCTTAATTATGCGGGTACTTGGTTAATTACCGGGTAGCGGGATATTACCTAATTAATTAATTGATTATAGGATAAGATTAAAATTTCCCCACCCACCCCACGTGGCGCAAGGCCTAGTCCATATTCATGACTCTTACAATGGAATGGAAAGGTGGCAACCTAAATGATAATGGCAAGACACCTCATTTCTAGGAAATTGTTTTTATGTGAAGTACCATATAGGCAAGCCAACGTCAGAGGATCATTAAGACACTTTTAACCAATTCAATAAATAAAACCAATTAAACCAAAATGAAACTAAAACGAAGTGCGAAATGACATAAATACTTATAATATCTAAGTACAATCGGGATCTGGAGTCACAAGCTCACGATCTTCTAGAATCTCTACAAATAGGATTTTAAATAAATACAATTGTCTTGCATGAAAAGAACAGTAAATAGGGGAAATGGTAGGTGACTTCAAAGTCTGCGGACGCCAGCAGATCTACCTCGAGTCTCTGAATGCCAATCCGAGTTGATACGCCTCACGGACAGCTGGTACAAGTACCTAAATCTGCATAAGAAGTGCAGAGTGTAGTATGAGTACAACCAACTCAATGTGCTCCATAAGTGTCAAGCCTAACCTCGACGAGGTAGTGACGAGGCTATGACAAGACACCCATGTAAGTAAACCTACACAAACAAAAATATACGAGCAACATAACAACAAATAAAGAGTTAACAAGTACTATTGGGAGGGGACATGCGAAAGGGGTATATGATACGGTAACTACAACAGGGAATGATAATAAGAAACAGTCAAATAACCTTCAACAAACAAAATGAACAAACATAATGAGGAACACTGCACGGTATCACCCGTCATGCTTTTACTCTCAGGTTCACCATGAAACAGTAATAATGGCACTGCATCACCCTTCGTGCTTTTACTCTCAATCTTACCATAAAATGATAAATACAACAACATCACCCTTCGTGCATTAACTCTTAAATATGGCACGGCGTCATCATTCATGCATTAACTATCAAATATGGCACGGCATCACCCTTCGAGGATTAACACTTGAATACGGCACGGCATCACCCTTTGGGCATTAACACTCTCCCTTTCCATGTAACAATGAACATATAACAACAGGGAGACAGAATAAGAAAGATCAAGTCTTATGTTAACAATGGTACCATTATACCAATCGCTACTTTAGAAATAATGCTCAATTATCACAGATTGCCCATAAGTGTGGAAGGAACAATCAATTTAGTTAACTAGTCTAAGCATGGATATTATGATCAAATAAAGAAAGAAATTACAAGGAATAAGTCCCACCCGCATGCTTTAACCCAACAACGGCGCATAAGCACTTGTCACCTCATATATACGTTGTATCCCAATATTTGAACAAGTAGCACATAACAAACAAGTAATAATCCCTCAAGTCAAGGTTAACCACGACAATTACCTCGATCCAAAAGCCAAGTCAATGATTAACCAAGGCTTTGCCTTTCAAACAAGCATCTGATCCAACCAAATCTAACAAATTAATAACCGAACGATTCAAAATAAGCCTTAGGAACTACCCCTGAATGAAAAAGGTTCAATTTAGGTCATTATTGAAAAAGTCAACAAAAGTCAACTCTCGGAGTCGCTTGGACCAACCGAATTCGGACCAAAACTAGATTACTCATTCACCCCCGAGCCCAATTATGTAATTTGTTTCGAATTCCGACATCAAATTGAGGTCTAAATTCTAATTTTACAAAAATCCTAATTCTTCCCAAACCCCCAATTTACGCCATGAAAATCCTGGATTTTAGGTTGAAATCTTGTGAAAAGTAATGGAAGATTGAAAGAAAATAGGTTAGAATCACTTACCAATTAATTGGGGAAGAAGGGGTCTTGGGAAAATTGCCTCTAGGGTTCTCTAGGTTTGAAAATTGAAGAATGAGAGAAAATCCCGTCTATCTCAGATTTTGATCAGTTGCAGATCTCGCAATTGTGACAATGGGTTCGCAATTTTGAACCCACCGCAAATGCGAAAAATACCTTTCTATAGTGAAGCCTTCGCATCTCTGCTTTCATCGCATTTGCGATGAAATGTTCGCAAATGCGAACTCCGGTCCTCCGAAAATGAAACCTTTTGATCGCAATTGCGATCCCTTGCTAACCCAGGCATTCTTCGCAAATGCGAAGAAGTGGTTTGCAATTGCAAACCTGACAGGGATTTGAATGTTCCCAATTGCGAACACTGACCTCGCAATTGCGATATCAGAGACCAGCACCAGAACCAAATACACCAGATATTTTCCTAAGTCTAGAACTCATTTTGAAGCCTATCCAAAACTCACCGAAGTCCTCGGGGTTCCAAACCAAACATGCACATAAGTTCAAAATCATCATACAAACTTGCTCGCGCAATCATATCGCCAAAATAACACCTAGAACTATGAATCGGACACCAAATCAAATGAAATTTTCAAGAAAACTTATGAACTTCTATTTTAACAACCGGACGTACGAATCACGTCAAACCAACTCCCCTTCTCACCAAATTTGACACACAAGTCATAAATATAGTAATGAACCTATACCTGGTTCTGGAACCAAAATACAAACTCGATATCAGTAAAGTAAAATATTTGTCAAACCTTTAGATTCATTAAGCCTTTAAACTTCAAAATTTAGTCAAAAAAGCGATAACTTGAGCTAGGGACTTACGAATTTAATTCCTGGCATACGCCCAAGTTCCAAATCACGATGCGAACCCACCGGGACCTTCAAAATATAGATCCGGGTCCGTTTGGAAAATGTTGATCGAAGTTAACTCAAATAGATTTTTAAAGCAAAACTTCATATTTTATCAATTTTAACATAAAAGCCTCTTGGAAAAAGATTTTGACTGCGCACGTAAATTGAGGAAGACTAAAATGAGATATTTGAGGTTTCGAAACACAAAATTAAGGTTTAGAACTCTAGATGACCTATCAGTTCATCATAGGGACCCCGTCCAATCACATCAACAAGTCCTAAAACATTCCATGAACCTGCTCGAGGCCTCAAATCACACCCAACTACATCCAAATGACGAATCGACGGAATCCTTCTTTTAACTTTCAAACTTTCAAACTTCAATGAATGTGTCCAAATCATACCTAAACATCCCGGAATGACGCCAAACTTTATGCACAAGTCATATATTGCGATACGAACCTATTCCAAGGCTCGAAATCCCAAACGGGCATTGATAACACCAAAGTCCACTTCAAACCAAACATAGAAAATTCTAAAACCTTCAAAATGCCGACTTTCCATAATAAGCGTTGAAATGCTCCCAGGCGACTTGATACTCAACCCGAACATACACCCAAGTCCAAAATCATCATACAAACCTATTAGAACCTTCAAATTCTGATTCCGATGTCGCTTACTCAAAATTCAAGCCTTAGTTAACTCTTCCAACTTAAAGCTTTGGAATTGAGAATTTCTCATCCGAGTTGTCACGACCCAAACTTTCCTCTATGAGGGGTCGCAACGGCACCTAGTCTCTACGACTAAGTAAACCTAACATTTGCGGAATAACAACAAAAATGAAAACAAAATCTAAAACACTTCAACCATAGCAACAAAATAATTGATAGAAATGTCATTCGGCATATACAATAACAACTCTCAACAAAATACACAAAGAATTTTCCCAAGACCTGGAACATCACAAGTCACAAGCTTCTAAGAATCTACTATTTGTTCTATACATCAGTTTTAGAAGTAGTAAAAGAAAACTGAACAAGAGATAGAGGGGGACTCCTAGGTTTGTGGACGCGGCAGATGTACCTCGAAGTCTCTGTAGCAGCAGCAGCTGCACGACTAATAAAGAGGCTGGAATGATGTACCTGGATCTGCACACGAAAACATGTGCAGAAGAGTAGCATGAGTACACCACAATGGTACCTAGTAAGTGTCTAGCCTAACCTCGGTCGAGTAGTGACGAGGACAGGTCTGGCTCACTGGTAAATAATAAATGTGTGTTGAAATATACAGTATAATAATAGACTAGAATTAAGTAAAAGGAAACGCAACAAACAATAGTTCATCCATCACACAGAGTAAACAACAAGGGATCTCCCGAGACACCGCCTCGTAGTCCCAAAATAAATATGCAGGGAGAACTCCCGAGGTACTGCCTCGTAGTCTCAAAAGTAAATGTACAGGGAGAACTCTTGAGGTACTGCTTCATAGTCTCAAAAGTAAATATGCAGGGGGAGCTCCCGAGATACCGTCCCGTAGTCCCAAAGTAAACACATAGATCAAGCAAATGAAGATAACAGCTACAACAAGAGAATCTACAGTTTAGACTAAGTACAAGCCAAGAAAAAAAACAGAAATTCACTAAGCATGCTACAAAGAGTTCAGTTAAGAAATTAAGACACGTAGGCATACTATTCTAGGCTAACAGGATAACTACACATGCTAGTATACTCAACTAAGATGAAAATAGGAACTAAGTAAAAATCAGGTTTCAAAACAAATAGCTCGTGTATGAACTCGTCACCTTGCGTACACGGCACTCACATATAATATCAGTACCAAATCCTAAGGGGATTTCTCTCACACAAGGTTAGGCAAGTCACTTACCTCGAACCAAGCTCAATCAATCGATAGCAATGCTTTTCCCACGAATATCTGACTCCGAATAGCCCAAATCTAGCCAAAATCAATTACATACCATAAATATATCTATACGAAACTAATCTAATTAATGAAATCTAAATTAAAGCAAGAAATTAGGAAATCGACCCAGAACGCCTCCCCGGGCACACGTCTCGAAAATCGGGTAAAAGTCACAAAATTTGAACACCCATTCACTAACGAGTCCAACCATATAAGAATTACTCGAATCTGACCTCAAATCACCATTCAAACTCGAAATTTTAGTCTATGAAGTTTCTACCATCTTTCCCCAAATTTCCAACTCAAATCCCTAATTAGATGATGAAAATAGCAATAGATTCATGAAATATAGTCCAATCTAGGTTAGAATCACTTACCCCAACAATCTTCTTGAAGAAACCTCGAAAAATCACCTCACACAAAGCTCTCAAATCCCAAAATTAAAAATGGGAATCAAACCCTCGAACTTGATCTTTTCTGCCCAGATATTCCGCATTTACGGACCTACTGTCGCACTTGCGACGCCGCACCTGCGAAATTTTCCTCCCAGTTGTGGAAATGACTTAAAGGGTTGGGTCCGCATCTACGAGCAATGGTTCTTACCTGCGCGCCCGCTCCTACGGATATCTTCCGCTTCTGCAAATCCCTCAGGCTCTAGGCCCTTCCGCTTCTACGCTCCATCTTCCGCATCTGCGGATGCGTAGATGCGGCTCCCCTTCTCGCACCTGCATTCACAGACCAAGTTGACCAAAACCGCACATGTGCTCCATCCTTCCGCACGTGCGAGTACGCACCTGCGGACTCCCCTCCGCAGGTGTGAAACACAAGAAACCAACAAATTCTCAACAATTGCCTAAGTCTAAAATTCAATCCGTTAGGCATCTGAAACACACCCGAGGCCCCCGAGACCTCAACCAAACATACCAAACAGTCCTAAAATACCATACAAACTATGACGAGCCCTCGAATCACATCAAACTACGTTAAAACACACAAATCACTCTCCGATTCAAACTTAATGAACTTGAAACTTCAAATTTCTACAATTGATGCCTAAACCTATCAAACCACGTCTGATTGATCAAAAATTTTGCACACAATTCGTATTCAACATTACAGACCTATTCGAACTTCTGGAATCGGAATCCGACCCCGATATCTAAAAGTCCACTACCGGTCAAAATCTCCAAAAAAATTGACTTTCGTCATTTCAAGCCTAAATGAGCTACAGACCTCCAAAACACAATCCGGACATGCCCCTAAGTTCAAAATCACCCAACCGAGCTAACGGAACCGGCGAAACTCCATTCCGGATTCGTCTTTACATAGTTCCGACTATGATCAAAATACTAGGACTTAAGCTTCCGTTTAGGGACTAAGTGTCCTAGAACATACCGAAACCACAACCAATACCTCCCGAAAAGACATATAAGAAGAAAAGACACGGGGGAAGCAGTCAGCAGGGGATCGGGGATATTACTCTCAAAACGTCCAGCCGGGTCGTTACACAAATCAACTTGGAACTTTTTGAAATTCAATTCTAACTGCTCGTACAAGTCATAAAATATGAAGTGAAGCTACTCAAGGTCTCAAATTGCCGAACGATGCGCTAGAACCCAAAACAACCGATCGGATCATTACAAGAAGGAGTCGCGCGAACCCAAGTCCCTGCTTTCACAAATTATGATGTAGACTCAAACACTTGGGCTTACCTTAGGCGACGGCCCTCCAAAAAGCAAAAGAGGTCACCAAACCTATGCCATGGGCTAGAGCTGTGCATGATTCATATTAAACTGAAAAATCAAACAGAACCAAATCAAAATTTCATTTGGAATGATTTTCTTTTTTGGTTTCGGATTTTAAAAAAACAAAAAACAAAAAATTGTAAAATCGAACTATTTAATGTTATATATAATGTTTTTATGTAACATATACTAAAATTTAAGGGAGTTTAAGTTGGAGTGTTTTACCACTTTTAGTCTTTATTCCTTACTAGCTTCTTCGTATTAGAGTATAAAACATCTCATTCTCAATATTTAGTGTATGGACATGTATATATACTTCTAAATACGGTGTTTTTAAAGTTTTACATGTGAATTATATTAGAAAATATATTTAAGAGATTTGAAATAATTACTTCTCATTTTCTATAATGTTGTTCTTCTTCTATATTCAAATATAAATATAAGATTACGTTAATTATCTTATATAACACAACCGAATAATTAAATAGAAAAAAACAAAATCAAAAAGAGAAAAAGCAAACCAAGCCAAACTTATTCTGGTTTTCATTGTACTCTTTTCAAAATCGAAAACCAAAAAGAACGAAAATCGAGCAATACAAAAATCGAACTGAAAATCAAATGAACACCCCTATTGACTGCCCACTGACTGCCCGGCAAACTTGATAGCAGACGATTATAGACCTTTGGAAGTGAGTCATACAAAAACTTCTTACATACTCTCGACCTCGGTTTTGGTATTTACTAACAAATTTTCACTAATTGAAAACCTGCTAAATCCAGTTTTTGTAAAAAAAAAGTTTTATATGTAAATTATGAAGTCTACTTTTTTATATATATATATATGAAGTTTCCCAGTTGTACTGTATTGTATTGTATTAACCAAAATAGAATAGAGGGGTGCTATGTCATACCTCAAGTTACAACACGAGAAGGTGATGCCATCACCACTAAAAAGCCAGAAAGGATAACAAAAATTACATAATACTTCTGGCATGAACTAACGTATACATTAACTGACAAAAAAGTTGGCCTTGTCATACTTTGTTCTAATACTAGGTATTTGCATTTTATCAAGATGATATGCTCCTTTGGCATTTCTGGGGAGTTGCTGATAGGAATTAATATTTAAATTGTGGCCTATTGTTGAAGCCAACTTGGCTAAACAATCTGCTACTTGGTTACCTTCCCTGTAACAATGAGTAACTTGCATCCCAGATAGCTCTTTGAGGGCTAAAATATTGTCGATAACTTGTTTGAGCTTCAAATTGTTGGCATGACTGTCTTAAAACACGTTGACTACACCATAGAGTCGAGTTCCAAAGCGAAAATTAGTAAAGCCATGGTGGCTAAACCATTTTACTCCAAACTCAGCTACGACAACTTCTGCCATATTGTTGCTCTTACAGTAAATAGAAATAGAAAAGGCCATGATAAGATCTCCCTGGCTATCCCTGACTATACAACCAATCACAGCTTTACCATTTTCTTTCAAAAACCTACCGTCAATATTCACTTTGATGGTACTCTCTTGCAGTTTGTTCCAGACAACTTGACTCCAACTTTGAATTGGTTTTAATCTTTCAATGGTATTACAGAGAACATGCCATTGGGTGATAGAATTCAAGCTAGGACATAGATTGAGAAGTGCAACTTTAATGTTCCAGATGCTTAGATACACTATTCTTACATAGTTCCAAAAAAATGTGTTGGAACTTTGTTTGGTTACCATATTTACAAGCGCACCTTTTCTTACGTAGTTCCAAAAAAATAGTGTAGGAGTGATTTTGTAGGATGATTTTATGGATGGCACTGAAGGATTTCATATCCCACCAATTTAGGTTTAAAGAACCCAAGATAAGATTTAAAGAGCATGCTTCAAGCGAGAGGGGATCGCCAGTTGTTGTTCATCTCCATGATTTGGAAAAAGGTGGCAGGAATTGTGGGTTGGTGTCGTAAAAAGATGACAAAAAAAGGAGGTGAAAGGCAGAGAATTGAACCCATTGCGACGCTCTGTCGGAAGACTTATGGAAAAAGAGGAAGGTGGACCGTTATTGGTGACAAAAGACATCTAGGGCAAAATACAAAATTGGTTGATCATTCATAATCGGCTTAATGTATGCATATTTTAATATAAATCGCCTCACATTTTGCTTATGTCTTGACGATTTGAGATGTTTAATATGATGATTTGTGCTAAATTTTGGTATTTCTATGTGTAGGAATCATTCGGATGTAATTTGGGACGAAATGATGCGAATTGAAGCGAAATCGGGTCAAAAAGGAAAAAAGTGAATTTTGAGGGCGCTGGTTGTGGTACAGTTTCCAGAATGCAAAATATTTGAGCGCCAGGGCCAGCGCCCCACGCTGCCCTGAATGCTCGGGACGTGAAGTTTCCCTATACCGCCTAGGATTCCGGTATTTCGACCCTATGAAGCCCCCAACTCATATAAAATCCACCCTAAACCTATTTTGGTGGGGAGGACGTGACTTTTAGAGGAAAACACAAGCACAGATCCGCCGTTGAGGTCATAATTCATCTTTTCTTCCACCAAACTTAGTATTTGTTATGTTCCTTTGTATGATTTGTTGTTTGGCTACTATGTCTAAGTGGAGATAAACTTCACATTCTAGGGTTTTGGTTCTTTCATGACTATTGTTATATATTGATTTTTCTTTCTTGATTTATCATACTGGTTTATTTATTCAATCTTGCACTTAATTATTTAATTTTTTAATCCCCAATTGAATACTATCTACGAATCTAGAATTGAACTCGAAAGTGAGAATTCTAGATTGCATATAGGAATGAGTAGAGCAAGTTCTTGAACCTGGCAATCGGGGAACAGATTCGCGGTTAGGATAGACATATACCTAATTGACTTGCTTGGTTGATTTACAGGAATTATAAATGCGTTCTTGTTAGTTCTAATTCCTTAGACATATAGGCATTAGGTTAGCTTGAATAGGCGAGTAAGAACTCGAAAGATTCTTATGAGCAGTATTAACCTTGTCAACCAATAAACCAGATAAACTAATTAGTCAATTCAATTGAAGAATACAATATGATTGTTAGATAGCCCATAACCCTAGATCGTTTTCATCGCACTGGTAACATAAAAATCTAATATCCTTTTGTTCAGAGTTCATTATTTGTTTTTTTTATTTTAATTAGTTTAGAATCAAATACTTTTAGGTTTAATCCTTTTTTAGATAATTAGGATAGTCTAATTTAGTTAATAGTTAATCAGAAGTGCTCGTGGGTTCGACATCCGACTTTTAGTCACTTTATTACTTGACGACCGCGTATACTTGCATGTGCATTTGTCCGCAAGTAATAAAGTGACTAAAAGTCGGATGTCGAACCCACGAGAACTTGTGATTAACTATTAACTAAATTAGAATATCATAATTATCTATACAAGGATTAAACCCAAAAGTAGTGATGCTAAAGTAATTAAACTAAAAAAAAAATAACTAATGAACTTTAAATAGAGGAAGGACAAAGTTTTATATTATCTATATGATGAAAACGATCTAGGGTTATGGTTCTTTCATGACTACTGTAATTCGGATATTGATTTTTCTTTCTTGATTTATCATATTGGTTTATGTATTCAATCTTGCGCTTAATTATTTGATTGTTTGATCACCAATTGAATACTATCTACAAATCTAGAATTAAACTCGAAAGTGGGAATTCTAGATTGCATATAGGAATGAGTAGAGCAAGTTCTTGAACCTGGCAATCGGGGAACAAATTCGCGGTTAGGATAGACATATACCTAATTGCCTTGCTTGGTTGATTTACAGGAATTATATATGCATTCTTGTTAGTTCTAATTCCATAAACATATAGGCGTTAGGTTAGCTTGAATAGGCGAGTAAGAACTCGAAAGATTCTTATGAGCAGTATTAACCCTATCAACCAATAAACCAGATAAACTAATAGTCAATTCAATTGAAGAATACAATATAATTGTTAGATAGCCCATAACCCTAGATCGTTTTCATCATATTGATAATATAACAATTTGTCCTTCCTCTGTTTACAGTTCGTTAGTTATTTTTTTTTACTTAATTACTTTAGCGTCACTACTTTTGGGTTTAATCCTTGTATAGATAATTAGGATAGTCTAATTGAGTTAATAGTTAATCGCAAGTTCTCGTGGGTTCGACATCCGACTTTTAGTCACTTTATTACTTGCAACTAATAAAGTGACTAAAAGTCGGATGTCGAACCCACGAGAACTTGCGATTAACTATTAACTAAATTAGAATATCCTAATTATCTATACAAGGATTAAACCCAAAAGTAGTGATGCTAAAGTAATTAAGTAAAAAAAAATAACTAATGAACTGTAAACAGAGGAAGGACAAATTGTTATATTATCAATATGATGAAAACGATCTAAGGTTATGGTTCTTTCATGACTACTATTATTCGGATATTGATTTTTCTTTCTTGATTTATCATATTGGTTTATGTATTCAATTTCGCGCTTAATTACATGATTGTTTGATCACCAATTGAATACTATCTACAAATCTAGAATTAAACTCGAAAGTGGGAATTCTAGATTGCATATAGGATTGAGTAGAGCAAGTTCTTGATCCTGGCAATCGGGGAACAGATTCGCGGTTAGGATAGACATATACCTAATTGCCTTGCTTGGTTGATTTACAGGAATTATAAATGCGTTCTTGTTAATTCTAATTCCATAGACATATAGGCATTAAGTTAGCTTGAATAGGTGAGTAAGAACTCGAAAGATTCTTATGAGAAATATTAACCCTGTCAACCAATAAACCAGATAAACTAATTAGTCAATTCAATTGAAGAATACAATATGATTGTTAGATAGCCCATAACCCTAGATCGTTTTCATCACACTGGTAACATAACAATCTGATATCCTTTTGTTCAGAGTTCATTATTTGTTTTTATTTATTTTAATTAGTTTAGAATCAAATACTTCTAGGTTTAATCCTTGTTTAGATAATTAGGATAGTCTAATTTAGTTAATAGTTAATCAGAAGTCCTCGTGGGTTCGACATCCGACTTTTAGTCACTTTATTACTTGACGACCACGTATACTTGCGTGTGCGTTTGGCCGCAATAAGTTTTTGGCGCCGTTGCCGGGGACTTAGAAATTAACTATTTTTTCTATATTAGACTTTTACTTTTACCTTTACAAGTTTTGATTTGTTTTCTTATCTTTTTGTAAATATTTTTTTTATAACAATTTTGATCTTTCTCTTAGTGTGTTCATAGTTCTCTCAACATGACATCTGGGGATAAAATATCCGGAGGTAAGGTTATTGATGAAGACGCTTGGTTGACGGAAGATTTTTATGGCCCGTATTTTTGGGCTTGTCATGACTTGAACTCTGGGAGGTATGAATTTGAATATGGGAGTAAGAGTTGGTATTGGGAATAATGTTCACGATTAAGAGAATACGAGCAACAACGTTATCTTCTAACAAAATTGGTGAATGACTGGTCTAAGGAGAGAGTTGAACTTGCACAAGAAATTGACAGGTTTGACTTTGATGTGCGTAACTTAGATGTAGATTTGAGTGCAAAGGTTGATGCATGTAACGGCCACAAATTTAATGATAAGTTGTGTGAAGCTGAAAAGAATCTTCTACACCAAATTGAGGAGCTAAAATGAGAATATCAATCATTAGACCATATTTTTCTTGAGGATGTCAATGTTGGGAAGAGTGTTCTAGAGTCATATGAGGAAGTAGATAATGTTATATTTGAAGTCTCTAGTGCATGCGAACATGAGGATATAAATAGTAATACAATTCCAAAGTTGAGGTGTGTTGGTCCTCATTCTAAACATTTTTCAACATTGTGTTTGGATAATGACATGGAAATCGAGTCATCTAAGCTTTAGGAGGAGTCAATGGAAGAGGAATAGACTGCTTACATTCTTGGATTTGTCGTGCCAGAGAGAAAAAATTACATTCCTCATATAAAGGCCGAGAAGTATAGAGTGAAAAATTTTCTACTTGGCATATTTATTTTTATATCATTCCATGTTAGGGGTACAATTTATAAGCTCAAGGTGGAGGCAGAAAGTGGTTCAAGTCGTGCCGCGATGTTAAATCAGGCGCTTGTTGGGAGGCAACCCAGCTTTACTACTTCCTTTCATTTTGTTTATTTTTATTATTTTGTAATATTTATTTTTGTTTGTAGTATTATGAGCATAGGAAGCAAAGCCATTGGAAGAGTGAAAAAACTAGATGATGAGAAATAAGTATGGGGTGCCCGCACAAGGAACCATCTTTCGGAGAAGTCTGAGCACCCTGTGAGCTGCTTGTGCTTCGGCATTTGGTCTTTCAGGGAGTTTCTTGTCCACCCTCGTTATGTTTTGCTTTATTTGTGCATTGGGGACACTGCACTCTTTTAAGTGTAGGGTGGGAGGAATTCCTTTAGATCATTAGTAGTATTATATTAGTATATTAATTTCTAATTTTTTTTTTAGTTTCGTATTTTTGTTCTTTTTATAATAGTGTAGTATTTTAGGTGATTAATTTTATAATTAAAAAAAATCGAAAAAAGTAGAAAAATTGGACTTTTCCTGATGATGGATCTGCTAGACAGTTTTCTTGAGGGATTAAAGTCTAAATAAAATCCAAAAATATTTCTTTTAACTTTCTTTAGGTAGTAATAATCCCCTGTGGTTTTTCTTTGTGCCTCGGTTCTTTTCTATGGGGTCTAGTTTGAATCGGATAGTAGTATTTTTTTTTTTAGAGTAGATTAGCCTTTAGGGAATAAATTGAGGAAGAAATATGAGATTCCTAGGCGCCCTTGACTTGTTTGATAGTAGCATATTTAGGCTTTGGCATGTGTAGTATCTTCTCTATGATTTGAAATTATTGATGATGCATTGCTTACTTAGATAACATTTTTTTGTGACGCCTATGTCTCATTTACATGACTTGTATTAACTTTGCGCTTAATGATTAATATCTCATGGCTTTGTGAATACTTGCATTAGTTTGAGAGTTGGAATGAGACCATCCTTACTGAGCCATGTGCCATGTGTGGTGAGATTTTTTGTGTAGTCCATGTCATTGTACTTGTGGCTAGAACTTGCCCCATATGTGAGTTGAAGCGAAATTTGAGGTGATGCTCAGTTTAAAAAATGATTTTAGGCTTTCTTTGATCTTTTTGAGCTTATTGCTTATCATAAATAAAATTTATCCCTAGTTACCCCTTTTGAGCCTATAGACTTTTATTTGGCAGTCACATTATAAGCCTATACTCTTTTTGTTCTTAATTAATATTGTTTTGATCCTTTTACCTCTTAAAACACTTTAAATGTGAAATAAGCTCTAAAAGAAGTAAGAAGGGACTAAATTTGGGGTGGCTTTTGAGTGGAACCAATGAAAAGAAGAAATGTTCACTTGTTTTGTAAGAGAATATGCCACTAGTTGAAATTGCAAAAATAAAAAAGAAGAAAAATCTGGAAAAAAAAAAGCAGGAAAAATTTAAGATGAATAAATTGATATCTTGTTTTTCCTAGTGGGCATGAAGTAAATACTGCTTAAAGAAAGAGGAAATATTTTTTTGGGGTGATTTTTGTTGTGAAATTAAAGTAGATTGAGGAATTTACGCTTAAGTTATAATGTGATGTGTTAAAGTGCTTAGGAGGTTGAACCACTATTCCTAAATATATCCTACCCGTCATTTAGCTCACATTACAACCATGAAAAAGTCCTAATTGATTTTAGATCGAGCGAGCTTACATTAGTAGAGATTTACATTAAGGGCAAGCATATGGTACCAATTGCATGCATGTGACTTCTCTGTGAGAGCGAGTGATTTTCTTTGATATATGTGAGTCATTAAAATGTATTTGATCATAAGATTCAAATGTGTGGATTCAATTTACTCTCTTGTTCTTGTTTTGAGGGCACATGGTTTCACGAGGGATAGGTAACATTATTAGACTTCTCTACGACGTTGGGTGTTCAAGTCATGAGTGCATTGTGACATTGAGTCGATTTTTGAGGTTAGGGTTGTTGTGAGCATGTTGTCTTTGTTTGAATATTTTTGAAGTATGGCATAAGTCAAAGGGAAGTGTGTGGTGATTCCATATGCTAGAGTTTAATTGTTGGTATCAACCATGGTCATTGGTGTAGAGTACTCAAAAATAGAGTTATTTGTTGGTTGACTCGAGGACGAGCAATGTTTAAGTGTGGGGTGTTGATGTTTGGCTTAACGTATGCATATTGCCTCACATTTTTCTCATGTCTCGTAGATTTAGGATGTTTAATATGATGTTTTTTGCTAAATTGTGGTATTTCTATGTATAGGAATCATTCGGATGCAATTTAGGATGAAACAGCGCGAATTGGAGCAAAAAGGAAAAAGACAATTGTGAGGGCCACAGCCAGCGTGGAGCGCTGGCTGTGGCACAGTTTCCAGAATGCAAAATATTTGAGCGCCAGGGCCAGCGCCCCACGCTGCTCTGGATGCTCAGGACGTGAAGTTTCCCTATTCCGCCTAGGATTCGGGTATTTCGGCCCTAAGAAGCCCCCAACTCATATAAAATCCACCCTAAACCTATTTTGGTGAGGAGGACGTGACTTTTAGAGGAAAACACAAGCACAGAGCCGCCGTGGAGGCCATAATTCATCTTTTCTTCCACCAAACTTAGTATTTGTTATGTTCCTTTGTATGATTTGTTATTTGGCTACCATGTCTATGTGGAGCTAAACTTCACGTTCTAGGGTTGTGGTTCTTTCATGACTATTGTTATATATTGATTTTTCTTTCTTGATTTATCATACTGGTTTATTTATTCAATCTTGCGCTTAATTATTTTATTTTTTTATCACCAATTGAAAATTATCTACGAATCTAAAATTGAACCCGAAAGTGAGAATTCTAGATTACATATAGGATTGAGTAGAGCAAGTTCTTGAACCTGGGCATTGGGGAACGGATTCGCGGTTAGGATAGACATATACATAATTGCCTTGCTTGGTTGATTTACAGGAATTATAAATGCGTTCTTGTTACTTCTAATTCTATAGACATATAAGCATTAGGTTAGCTTGAATAGGCGAGTAAGAACTCGAAAGATTCTTATGAGCAGTATAAACCCTGTCAACCAATAAACCAGATAAACTAATTAGTCAATTCAATTGAAAAATACAATATGATTGTTAGATAGCCCATAACCCTAGATCGTTTTTATCGCACTGGTAACATAAAAATCTAATATCCCTTTGTGCAGAATTCATTATTTGTTTTTTTTTTTATTTTAATTAGTTTAGAATAAAATACTTTTAGGTTTAATCCTTTTTTTAGATAATTAGGATAGTCTAATTTAGTTATTAGTTAATCAGAAGTCCTCGTGGGTTCGATTAGGGGTGGGCATTCGGTACTTTGGTTTGGTATTTCGGTATTTCGTTTATCAATTGTGTATACCAAATACCGTACCAAAATATTTCGGTACGGTTCGGTATTTCTTATTTTGGTTCGGTACGGTTTCGGTTCGGTTTCGGTTTAAACTAAATCTATGTTATAAAGCTTTTTTCTATTCAAATTTGTAGCTTTTCGGGTTGAAAAGATATAAAGACAACACCAAAAATAGATTGCAGATAACAAATATGTAAAAAAAAAGAGGGAAAAAAGTACGAAACAAAATCATAATTTTGTTAATTATATATATGTAAAATATATAATTGCTACATAGTACAGAGAGATGCAAGTTTGAAGCAAAATAATCTTTTCTTATGTTACACGTAACACAAGCATAATCGTGTCTCGCAGACTCGCACTCTTACTCCAAAGATAGAGAAGCACAATATAATTTCCTAAAGAAATATGGTACTATGCAACCAATATTTTGGTAATCTTTCCAAATCGACCTTTCCGAGACTTCCTTTTTATTTTTAAATTCCTGTTACATAGGAGATTTAGAGATGAAAAGGAACAAGGACTTTAATGGATTCCATCTCTTTGTATCAGATTTTCGTTAGTATCATTAGACTGTAGAAACTTGAATCCGATGTTTTCTCATTTTGTCAAGTTTTAACAGATCGTGAGATTGAAAATATAAAGAGAAATGTGAAAGCCAAAGTGAGAATCATGAATTACAAATCGAAGTATGGACAACTGATAGCAATAGAATTTAAAAACAAAGAGCTTCATGCCTAGCGGATCGCTTAAAAACCAAATCGTAAAAAAAATTCGGTATTTGGTATATCGGAATACCGAAATATCAAAAATCTAATACCGTATACGGAACCGAAATACCAAAATACCGAAATTTCTGTACCGAATTAGACCGAAATACCGAATTAATTCGGTTCGATTCGGAATTTGGTTTTTCGGATTTTATGCCCACCCCTAGGTTCGACATCCGACTTTTAGTCACTTTATTACTTGACGACTTTTAGTCACTTTATTACGCGGTCGTCCAGTAATAAAGTGACTAAAAGTCAGATGTCGAACCCACGAGGACTTGTGATTAACTATTAACTAAATTAGAATATCCTAATTATATATACAAGGATTAAACCCAAAAGTAGTGATGCTAAAGTAATTAAACTAAAAAGAAAATAACTAATGAACTTTAAACAGAGGAAGGACAAATTTTTATATTATCAATGTGATGAAAACGATCTAGGGTTATGAGCTATCTAACAATCCTATTTTATTCTTCAATTGAATTGATTCATTAATTTATCTAGTTTATTGGTTGACAGGGTTAATATTGTTCATAAGAATCTGTCGAGTTCTTACTTCCTTATTCAAGCTAACCTAACGCTTATATGTCTATGGAATTAGAACTAACAAGAACGCATTTATAATTCCTGTAAATCAACCAAGCAAGGCAATTAGGTATATGTCTATCCTAATTGCGAATACGTTCCCCGATTCCCCGGTTTAAGAACCTGCTCTATTTAATTCTATATGCAATCTAGAATTCCCACTTTCGAGTTCAACTCTAGATTCGTAGATAGTATTTCATTGTTAGCTACTCGGTAAAATAATTAAGAACAGAATTAAATAAACAACACAATATGATAAAATCAACTTCATCAAATTAAACTTCAAATATAACATTCATGTTTCACCCATGACCCTAGAATAATAGGGTTCTTAGCCACATATGTTCATACAATCATCAAAATAATGTTTTCAAACATAAAATCAATGAGTACTAGAAAAGATATGGAAGAATCGATCAAATTCGTGCTCCCA
>ML427884.1:28937-47268 GCA_005239525.1 Nicotiana knightiana
CCCCCCCCGGTCTCTCTTCAAAATAGGTTTAGATTGGCTTTTAAATGAGTTGGGGGCGTTTAGGGGTCGAAATAACCGAGTCCTAGTCGAAATAGGACATATTCACGTGTTGAGGGTCCAGGGCAGCGTGGGGCGCCGACCCTGGCGCTCAAAAATTTTAGCTGCTGGAAACTGCGCCACAGCCAGCACCCTCAAAATTCACTTTTTGTCCCGATTTCGCTCCAATTCGCGTCATTTCGACCCAAATTGCATCCGAATGATTCCTACATATAGAAATACCAAAATTTAGCACAAATCATCATATTAAGCATCTCAAATCGTCGAGACATGAGCAAAATGTGAGGCGATTTATATTAAAATATGCATACATTAAGCCGATTATCAATCATCGGCTAAAATTAATTGCATTCCCAGCTAACTGAATAATCAATCAAGTGTCCATAGCAAAACACAATTCATTCCATATAAAAAAATGAAAGGAAGAAAGTATTCCCGGCTTTAATTATTGTAATTGTGCTTTTTTCTTTCCAATTTTGTGTATTCTTGTTCCTTTTTTGCTGGTGCTTACTTAGCTCTTAGGGAACTTTTGGTTGATTAGTAAAAGACCTAAAAAGTTCTTGCGGATCTTTTTTATCATAGTTTTCCTATCGATTTCGGCGGTTTAGTTTCATATAGTTTTTTTTTTTTATTTTGTTTTTAGTTTTTCAGTTCTTTTTTGGTCTATTGCTGGTGTAGCTAGGATTTGTGAAATTGCTACAGCCAATATGATTGGCTAATTTTTCTCAAAATATAAATAAATTGTGGTTGTATATCAAATAAGCTTGCTCGATTTATTTTCCAATTGGCTTCAAGCTTTTACACATTGTTCATTTTTAAGCTTTCATGCTAGTTTGATTATTAAGGATGCTATATTGAGGTCTATTAAAAAAAAAAATTGCAAAATTTTGCTTCTTAACTGGAGTTTCAAATAAAATTTAAAAGTTTTCAAATGCTATTGGTGAGCTAATTTTTATTTCTTTTGTCGTAAAACTTGTAGAAGTATTTTGAAATGCCTAGCACTGTCGATTCTCAGATTAAAACTGCTAAACATGTTGACAAAGTCTTGTTCATTCAAAATTGATTGTTGATCTAAAAGTTTGTTTGAAATAGGTGTAAATTTGGCGAGATAGTATAATGATAAGTGTAATTTAGTGTGATAATATTATAAACAGTAAATAAGGTAATATTAAACATAGAGCGTAAATTAGACACTTCTCACTTAAAGCACCTAGGGCTTTACCGATGTCTTCCCTTTTTGTGAACGCAAATACTCTTCGGTTGTAAGTGTCTCTTTGTCACCTACAACTATGGCGGCTATAAATATCTCTCTCACCTAAAACTGTGGCAGCTATAAATGTTTCTTTCGGCGAATGCAAAATACTCTCTTTCACATTCTTTCGGTGAACGCAAAAGACGCTCTCTCACATTCACCGACATCTATGGCGGCTGTAAATGTATTCGATGTTAATAAGAATCTTAATCGAATGTCATGTGTGTTATAAGAATTAGAGACAAGATTTAAGACTCTACAAGAAGAAGACTCGAGGTTACAACGTGAGGCTAGCCATACATTTAAAATTGTGATCGTTGTCGTAACCGTATTGTTTGTTATAAAGGCAGCATTGATTCTCTTGGTTGTACGCAGGAAACCAATTCATGTGCCATTTTTATTTTACTCTGTTTTTTGTGTTATTTGAAATCGTTGGATCCCTTATATGTGGTTGATATGCTTATTAGCAAATAAATAAGGTGAAAATAGGGGTAGAAGATCTAACTGCACTGATAAAGTCTCTCCATCAAGATATCAATGTGTTGATAACTGAAATATCTTTGCAACTACCAGTTAAAACTCAAGAGACTCAAGAGAGACATATTATCGCAAAGAAGAGCTGCAAAAGGTCGAATTGAAACAGCGAAATGAGAAGAGGATGCGGACAGTGGATGAAGATACAATAAAGAAATCGAAGAAGATCTTAAGAGATATACAAATGATGAAAAGTAGGTTGACTCAAATGCTGTCTAGTGACGTGTATACTAGATGGTATACAAAATTATTCATATTCATGCCCTTTGCTGTTATTGTGGCTGGTGCATTTTTGTCAGCTACCTCCTACATGTTATTCTGCTAGATTCAGATGAATAGAGAATAAAGACCTGACTAGCGTTGTGGTAGTTATTATCTAGTCTATTTAAAAATGTTAAGTAATACTCACCCTTCGCCAATGATCAGAAGTGAATCACAACAATTAAACTTCAGGATATAGTTTAAAATTCGAACTCCACCAGCTAGATTTCACGACACATTTCAAACTTCAAGCTTGTTCTTGAATTCAAACGGCAGGACACATGCCTATATAAAAGGAGAAAATAATATGGTAATTTCATAGATGGTGTTGGAGAAAATAAATTGGATAATTTCAATTCAAAACGTACAAAGAAAACTATAATAGAAAATTTTCATGGATGATACTTATATAAAAGGAAACCTCCATGACAGTGTCACGGAGTTTGAGCTTACAATTAAAACTCCACTTCACAGTTTGAAGCAGTTTCTCTTATAAAAGTTCAAACTCCATAACAGTGAGTTTAGCCATCCTATTAAATGTATTGGTAAAGTGGCTGATGGTTCGACTAAATTGACATATTCTCCCCTAACTAAAACGCAGAACATGACTCCAACAATTGGTATTGTAGTTTGAAGCCACATGAATTATTCCTGAGTTTTAGCCTTTACTAATACAAAATCCAGGATTGATTCGTGGTTTTATCTAAAAGGATTATTTCAACCATGCTACCTCTTTCGAACTCAAGGATAATATCCTGGAGTTTCAACTTGGAGAAATTAGAACTCCACGATTGTACCTGGAGTAAAAAACAAGGTATCATAGGTGAAACTATGTGAAAAGGATTCAAAACTAGCCGATGAAGTGTTTATTTTATTTGTTGTTCAGGGGATTTTGAGGAAATTCTTAGACTCTAGCGTAGCGGCATGATGGGTACAGGGAGCGGTATGGAGATTAGAAGTTGTGGATCAAGGTTGCGGTTTGGTTTTGATAAGAATGTCACGAGCTCGGGGAAGCGGGGGAAGGTTTACGGTATTCAGAGTATGCTGGCGGTATTTTTCGAGCAGTCTAAGGATGGTCTATTTTGTGCGAGAAGTGTTGGGTATTGAAATGCGGATGCTTGTCTAGCATTATGAAAATATCATGGTCGATGGCCATTAATGTTTAGATTTTACTACCTGGTGCGGAAGGTCGTGAGAGTATATCCCATGGGAAGATCGTATATGACTACGATTTATTTTAATGCACTGACCTCTGTATCTAAGTAAGTGTAATGATCCGACTGGTCGCTTTGAGCTTTTGCACTTTGCTCGGTAGTTTGAGGGAATGAGTAGCTCCGTATGATGTATTATGACTTGCGTGAATCGTTGGTTTTGTTTTCAGGTTATTCGAAATCGATTTGGAAGAATGAATTTCATCGTTGAAGCTTTAAGTTGGAAGACTTGACCAAGTTTGACTTTTGTAAATTTGATTCCAAAACGGAATTTTGATGGTTCCGTTAGGTCCGGATGGTGATTTTGGACTTGGACATATACCCATATTTGCATTTGGATATTTACAGAAGGATTTGGTGCTAATTGGCAAAAGTTAGAAATTTGAAGGTTTGGAAAATTCGTGAGTTTGACCGAGAGTTGACTTTGAGGATATTTGATTCGAATTGAGGTTTTGGGAATTGGAATAGCTATACTATGTTATTTGGGACTTGTGTGCAAAATTTGGGTTCATTCCGGGTTGTTTTGATATGTTTCAGCGCGAGTTTTGGAAGTTGAAAGTTCAAAGTTCATTTAAGTTTGAATTGAGGTGAGATTCGTTGTTTCGTTATTTTTATGCATGATTTGATGCCTCGAGAAGGTCTGCGTTATGTTATAGGACTTGTTGGAATATTTGGACGGGGTCCCGAGTGGCCCGGGTGAGTCTCGGACGAGGTTTAGATCATTTCGTTTCATGTTCCATTGCTGAAGAGGAACTGGATCTGGTGTGATCGCATGCACCTGCGGTTGGTTCGCGCAGGTGCGATAGTCGCAGAAGCAAGGTGAGACCTAGGCGAGGAAGATCGTAGAAGCGGAATTAAGGGCGCATATGCGCGTCCGCAGAAGCATAAGTTTAGCCGCAAAAGCGGCGTTTGGCGCAGGAGTGTGAGTTGGTTGGCGCACCTGCATGTGTGCAGAAGCGGGAAAACTCTGCAGATATGGAAGGGCTGGTCTTCATAGGGCTTCGCAGAAGCGAGATTTTTCCGCCGAAGTGGAGATCGCAAACGGGACAATTTGACCGCATATGCAAGAATGCTGGGCAGAAGCTATAAATCGAGGTTTTTGGTTCTTTTATCATATTTTGAGATTTGGGGCTCGAAATGAAGCGATTTTGGAGGCAAATTTCATCACAAGGGTTGGGGTAAGTTTTCTCTACCTGCTTTTGATTATATTTCGAGATTCTATCTTCATTTTTGGGAATTGGTGGATAATTTTAAAGAGAAAATCGGGGGATTATGTCTAAAATTTCGTAAAGCAAAATTTTGAGTTTTGAACATAGATTCGGAGTCAGATTTAAATGAAACTAGAATGGTTGAACTCGTAATTGACTAAGTTGTCGGATTTTGTATGTTTTGTCGGGTTTTGAGTTGTGGGCTCGGGTTGGATTTTTGGTTGATTTTGGACTTTTGAGTGAAGATCCAACCTTTATCAATTGGAATTATTTCCTTAGACTTTATTTTACGTATTTGAGTTGCTTTCTTCTAATTTCGAGTCGTTCAGAAGTCAGTACGCGCGGGATGACATTTTTGGAGCATCGTTTGGCTTGCTTGGTATTGGATTTGGCTTGTTCGAGGTAAGTAACACTTCTAAACTTGGAGCTGAAGGAGTGATCCCTGATTATACGTGTTATATGATTTTCTTGAAGATGACGCAGATGCTAGGTGACGGGCGTGTGGGCATGCACCGTAAAATTTGAGACTCAGTTGATTCCGTAGAGTTGTATAGTCAATAAACTTGTATTTTTCCGTGTATTTTTATGTGTTAGAGAAACTGAGTTATGACTCATGTTAGAAATCATGCTTAGTCAAATGCAGGTATTATGGGGACTCACTTAGGTCATTTCTACTATCGAATTATATGTTTAAATAGTAATTTTGTACTCAGTCATATACATTCGTTGCATGTCATATCTCAATCTCTGTAGTTATTAATTAATACATCATATCATCATTCTGGGTTAGTTTCATGACATTGTGAGCGAGAGAGACTAGAGAGATTGATGATTGAATGAGGTCGAGGGCCGGATTGTGAGGTTATTGATACTATATGTAATGACCTGATCGGTCATTTTGAGCTCTAGCGCTTCATTCATCGGTTTGAGACCCTGAGTATCTTCACTTCAGGTATTATGACTTGCATGCATGGTCGAAATTGAGTTTCGAAAAGTTCAGAGTTGATTTAGAAAGAAAATTCTCATTTCGGGAGCTTTAAGTTGGAAGAATTGACTAAAGTGTGATTTTTTAACAAACGATCTCGGAATCTAGATTTGAAGGTTCCAACAGATTCGTATGATGATTTTGGACTTGGGCGTATGTCCGGATCGGGTTTTGGATGTCTCTGGAGCGTTTCGACGCCTCTTAAGGAAGTTGACATTTTTGGAAGAATTTCATAAATTTGGGTTGAGGTGTATTTCAATGTTATCGATGTTCGTTTTGGATTCCGAGTTTGAGAATAGCTCTGTATGGTGATTTGGTATTGGGAGAGTGTTCGAAAGTAGAATTGGAGGTCCGTAGATCATTTCGGGGCATTTTGACGAAAGCTATAAAATAGAAGATTCTTTGAAAGTTTGACCGAGAGTTTGACTTTTTTATATCGGGGTCGGATTCCAATTCCGGAAGTTGGAGTAGGTCCGTAATGTCGAGTGTGACTTGTGTGCAAAATTTGAGGTCAATCGGACGTGATTTGATAGATTTCGGCATCGAATGTAGAAGCTTCAATTTCTAAAGTTCATTAAGCTTGAATTGGGGTGCGATTCATGATTTCGACGATGTCTAATGTGATTTGAGGCATCAAGCGAGTTCGTGTCATGTTTTGGGACATGTTGGTATAATTGGTTAAGGTTCCGAGGGCCTCGGGTGGATTATGGAAGGTTAACGGAATGGATTTCAGACAAAGAAAGCTACTGAAATTTTCTGTTGCAGAAGTTGTTCACCAGAAAATTTCTGATGCGTGGAGTCAATTTTGGAAGCTCATATCTTGCAATCTATAATGAATCTGAAACTTTACAAAACATGAAAGTTGTAGCCCTTGCATTCTAGTTTCCATAAAGTTAAGTTATTCATCATTTGGATATATGTACAGAATGTTATGGTCCGTTGACTGAAGGCTGGTAGTAGTTTACTTTAGCCCGAAAAATCAGGCAAAGTCGCATTTCATACATGCGACTTGCCTAGGCAGAATGCCTAAAAACGGGAGTCACATTTTTTACTCATTTTTGAGTTTTGTATCTCGGATTTGTGCGATTTTTGGAGCTTTTGGAAGAGGGTTTTCACTTAGCACTTTGAGGTAAGTAATTTCTACACAACATGAGTTTAATAAATAGATTATGGATAGACTAACATGTAAAAATTGGTGAAATCAAGGGTTTAGATGAAAACTTAGGTTTTGCATAAAATGAGTTTTGACCACGAAAATGATTATGGAATTTGGTAAAAATCATATATTTGACTTCATAAGGTTATGGGTAACAATTTTCTTCGAAAATTTCCGGAATCAGGGCACATGGGCCCGGGGGTGAATTTTAGGAATCTTACATTTAGGGTTGGGTAATCACCTTAATAGTTGGAATATGAATTTTTGAACATGTATTGATTAGTTTATACATTATTTCATTAGCTTTGTATTGTTCTGCACCGAATTGAGGGTTTGAGCATAATCTTGGACCGGAAAGTGGGCTTCGGAGCGAGGTAAGTCTCCTTTCTAACCTTGTAAGAGGGAATTGTCCCCCTAGGTGAAATAATTAATTATGTAATATTATTTGTGGGGGAATACGTACGCACGAAGTGACGAGAGTCTGTGCGTAACTACTATAACGCTTAAGTCCGCGTAGTCTAGGATCTAAAAAGCATGCTTACTTGCCGTACTTGTAACTTTATTGTCAATTTAAAATGTTTAAACCATATCGAACTTGGCAAATGAATTTCAAAAATTAAACATTATTTTTCTTAACTGTTAAAGGAGAAATTTGTAAATTTCCTGCGTAATTATTTTCATGATGAAGTCCTGATTGATTGTTTGAATGTGTGTATCTATGAGTACTTGCGTCGCATGTATGATTCGCGAGCAGGGTAACTCTTTATTTATATGTAACCGCTTCGCAATTATATTCCACGAGCGGGGTGATCCTTTCCACTACTCTCATGGGAGCGGGTCGTTCACCTCGGCAAGTTAATAGATGCATCTATGGTTCGCGTCGTTCGATCATTCGGTCAGTGCACATTTTATTATTTTGTTGGATCGGGTTGTACGTCCTCGGCATGATTTGCGCATACTTGTATTGCTGCCTTGCAAATTTATGAGTAATGATATTCTTCCTTGGCCTAAGATGAATTATTAAAATGATGAAATATGAACTTTTGGAAAATCTCTTATTATTAAAGGAATTGTTTACCTGCTTCCTGTTTATCGAGTTTGAAATTACCTTATAAAATTCATACTTGTGCACATTTTGGTACTTCAATATTTGGACCACCAGTAAGCGTCGAAGTCGACCTCTCGTCACTACCTCTAGGTTAGGCGGGATACTTACTGGGTACACGTTATTTTTGTACTCATACTACACTTGCTCTGCATTTTGTTGCACAGGCACATGTATGTCTAGTGGCCTAGTTTGGCGCAGCCGCATGGTTGATACGGAGACTTAGGTGAGCTGTACCTCTCGAGACGATCGCAGCCAGCAGCGTCTCCTTCAGAGTATTGTAGTATATTGTATTTTCTCTACTGTCCAATTGTATTCCGCACGGTTATTGTATTACATTTTATTTTCTAGAAATTGCTCATGCACTTGTGACACCGGGTTGTGGGATGTATATGGGATTAATTAGTATTGAAAAGTGATTAAAGACATTACTATTTACTCAGTGAAGTTCATTATTTATTGCTAAATGTAAAGAAAAGAAATGATTTCAAAAATATTAAGATGAGAATTTAATTAACTATTTAGTGTTGGCTTGCCTGACAGTGGTGTCCAGCGCCATCACGGCCTTTAATGAATTTTGGGTCGTGACACTGTAGCACGTGATTTGTCTATGCAGCACGTGAGTTGTCCGTGAGGATCAAGATATCGATACTATGGAATGTGAGTTGTTCGTGTAACACGTGAGTTGTCCTTGCGGATTCATGCCATGATTGGCTCATTATAGCGCTTGGGCTGAAGGAGCCCCTCCGGAATCTGCACACCCACAGTGAGCGTAGATACCTGTTGAGTGTGAGTTTGAGTGTCGAGTGCGAGTGCCCAGTGATTAGGAGGATTGGGTGACTGGGAGGACTGAGTGGATTGATACTCAGAGAGTATACATTTGATTATTCACTATGTTGTACTGCATTCGACATGTACATTTGACATACAGGCATAATATCCATTTTTCTCATGTTGTACGGTATCACGTCATTCATGACCTCTCATACACATTGACATGTAAGCATAGTGTCACAACCCAAAATCCATAAGGTCGTGATGGCGCTGGACACCACTGTCAGGCAAGCCAATCATTAAATGGTTAAGTTAAATTTCCTGTTCTAGAATTTTTGAAGTCATTGCCTTTCACTTTATTACATAATAACTTAATAAAATCCGCTAAGTAAATACGACAGTTTAATATTCCATTTTTATAAATACATCCAAAACATATCCCAAAACCCGGTGTCACAAGTGCATGAGCAATTCTAAGAATTTCACAAATACTACAAAGCTTGTTCGAAATACAAATTGGACAAGAAATTTAAAATAAAAATAAATACAATATGAGGGAGACTCTGTCGGCTGCGGGTCGCCTCCGGATGATGCAGCTCACCTAAGTCTCCAAGGCGGCCACATTGCTGTGATACTACCTGTGCAATAAAAATGCACAGCAAGTGTAGCATGAGTACGAAAACAACGTGTACTCAATAAGTATCCCGCCGAACCTCAGAGAGGTAGTGACGAGAGGTCGAATTAGACACTTGCTAGAAGTCAATTTAGCATAATCAAGTGAGATACTAAGCATGTATTTCATAGGCAATTTTTTAAAATCAAGAATAAATAATATCAACTCCTTCCGTATTTAACACTTTAAATCTTCGTCATTTCAAATGACAATTTAAATCATAATCAGGGACAAGAAACATCAGACTTATTTCACATTTACACATCAATTCTTCTTCTTCTTAACTGTCCATTAAAAACTTCCTTAGGCCGATAAACATGTATAAATCACAGGAAATATGTAGCATTTATCATGCGCAAACAAAGTGTCGAGGGTCGAACGGCGCGGACTAACAATAATAAATTGTGCACTGCCGAGGGTCGAACGGCTTGAACCGTAGATGCATCTATCTGCCCCGCTTGCGAATCGATCATGCGACGCGGTTATACATAAATACAGGGTTATCCTAATCGCGAATCATACATGCGACTCAGGAACCCATTGATACAAATATTCACACAATAAGTCCACATTTTTATCAAGAAAGCGGTTACCCAGGAAAGTGGTAAAATTCTTCAAAAAGGAACACGAAAAATAGCATTAAATCTTTTTTTTGAAACTCATTTGCCAAGTTTAATAATATTCAATAATATAACCTTATCCGAAATACAATTATCCATGGAGGAATCAATTCTCTTTCTAAATGATTAAGAAAGGTACACTCTAGCCTTCTTAGGAAATAAATTACCAATTCGATAGCATTATCAGTCTAATATTATTTGCAGGATCACATGATTTTATTGACAAGGTCACAGGTACGACAAGTAAAGCATGCTAGTGGGTCCTAGACTATTCGGACATGGCATAATAGTAGTTACGCATAGACTCCCGTCACCTCGTGCGTACATAGCCCCAGCAGATAGCAGCACGTATTTAATTAGTTCACCTATGGGGAAAATTCCCCCTCACAAAGTTAGAAAGGAGATCTACCTCGCTCCGAAATTCCATAACCGACTTTCAAGCCCTTCCGTTGACTCAAATCATTGCACAACACTCCGAAACTAGCAGATTAACGTCAAACCAATGAAAATATACTCTAATATTTGTTAACAATTCAAATTATATAAACTCCTATCTGTGAACAACTAATTTTTGGCCACGCTCAAATATGTTATACTATTTTAGTGTAAATATTCCTTTTAGGCCTAATATTGATGTTTTAAGCTTTTATCTTACACTTAGTAGATTTTATTTAATTAAAATAAATAAATAAAATAACAATACTCACATTCTTAAAGTGTGAATATATATATGTAGTATCTTTTAATTAGAATTTTAATAAGTAAACTATTATTTATTTATTTTTTGTATAATTTAAATTATAGTATAAATATTGAGTTTTCTTATTTTTATAGTTTCCTTTAAGTCTAAAAGTAAAGTTGGTATATATATATATATATATATATATATATAATTTGCCATCTTTTATCTAAGAATTAGAAATAAAAACAAAAGTTTAAAAACATAAAAGAAAAAAACACAAAACTAACGAAAAGAATCAAAAAAAAAAAAATTTGAAGCTAACAAACTTTATCTAAAAATAAAAAAATCTGATTTTTTTTTATTAGCTAACTAATCTTATAACAATCCTAATTATCCCACCCACTTTGTTTATTTTTATTTTTTAAATTCAAATCATTCTTAACTAACTCCCAAAATCCTTTTTTCTTAGCCTCGGATCCCTCAACCCCATTCTCCGACTCCAACTCCTCCATTCATCACACATATTCTATATATATATATATTGGATATAAAAAATAAAATAAAAAAGAGGAGAAGAAAGATGAAAAGAAGGGAAACAGACGGAAAAAACAAAAGAAAAAGAAAGGGACGAAAGAAGGGAAAAAGGGAAAAGGCAAAAAGCAAAAAAAAAAAAAAAAAAAAACAAAAAAAAAAAAAAAAAAAAAGAAGAAGAGATTAAAGAGAACGTGAAAGCAGGAAAATCTGGGAAAAAGAAAAAAAAGTTCAGCAACTCAAAAAAAAGTACTATTTTTTAAAGTAAAAAATTCATTTGGAAAAATTATTGAGTTACGTTATTGACTTCGAAATCGGAGTTCGAAATTTTGTTCGCGATTCCGAATTCGTGAGTCTAAAACAGTTAGTAGAAGGTGATTTCTCTCTCTTACTTCCTTTTCTATTGAATTATTTCATAATTCATATGTACCACTACGATTTATTTATTTTTTCTTAGATTCATTTCTTTCGTATACTAATTTGTGTGGTGACTTTATTGCTTTTGTTTCATTGTTCCGTCTCCTAGATCCATTTTTTATTTTTATTTATTAAGAAATTTGACTTTTATAATGTAGTTGATTCATTGATAATTATTGCAAAATTGATTTGTTTTTGTGGTAAGCTAACGGATCCTTTGAATAATTAATAAATTGAAGATTTTACATTTGTACGTACTCTATGATGTCAAAGCTTGATATTGAATGGTTATTGTACTTAAGGTATTGGTTTTATCTACTAAGTCTTTAAATATATATATCACATCTTGTATCAATTGCATGTATTTCCGATTGTACTTTAGGAAAACGATAACTTTTTCCAAGTATTATGGTGAGCGGCAACAAATTTGGAGCCATAATATACTTTATTATTATCTAATGATCCTAACTCACATTTCTATATTTGTTTCTTTAGATGAACCATGAATAATGCATGAGGAATTCACATTAAGCTAAAAACAATAAGCTTTCAGTTTCATGTAATATATTGTATGTCATTAAGACAAGTCAATTCGTTGTTTCGCTTTGAATTTCATTAATTCTGATTGACATAATCAAACAACTATAAGAAAATAAATTAAAATGGGAATTAATCAAATAAAATGTGGAATTTTTTTTTTTTTTTTGTTCTTTTTGTGTAGACAGCCTTTTTTTTTCTCTTTCATTTCTTTCTAATGAACATGACTAATTAGTAATCTTTTTTTGCTATTATAATAAATTAGTAAGTGTTAAGAGTAAAGTAATTAAATGTTTTAAATACACTATTAGCCCATGTGTTCATACCCGAACCTTGGATTGATATGCTTAAATAAAAGGATCATGTGCGCATCCCCGCGTCTCGATACCTTTAAATTAAAAATAATTATATTTTGACCCTGTGTACATTCCGTACCTTGGTTTAACATTTAATTTCAAAGAATACCTTGTGTGCGTACCGCATCTTGGTGAATATAATTAATAAAATATAATAATTAATTAAGCGGCAATAAATAATCCATAATCAATAAAAATACAAGAATAGCAAAAAAAATTGATTTAAGCCTTACATTAGTCAATAAAGCGATTGTGCTAGAACCAAGGGACTCGAGGGGTGCCTTACACCTTCCCCTCAGTCAACAGAATTTCTTACTCAGTCTTCTGTTTTTGTAGATCATGAATTAGGATTCAAATCTTCCTTTTGGTAAGGGATTCAATAAAAGGTGACTTGGAACACCAAAACTCAATTCCAAGTGGCGACTCTAAATAATAAATAAACCCTTTTCAAAACATCATTTCGATTGAAAAAACTCTTCTAACTCAACCTCGTAATAGGATTGTAGTGAAGAAAGAGGTGTGACAGCTCTGGCGACTCTACTGGGGAAAATTAATTAGAATTCGAGCTTTGTATATTGACTCTTGCTTTGCTTTTGTCATGTTTTGAATATTATTGTGTTTGGAAGCTTAATGTGCTATTTGTTGCTTATTTACCGCTTTAATATTTATTTGAACTGTGATATAAACTGTATCCTCTCTCGCACCCCTCTGAGTCTTCTTATAGGCAGTGATATTGTGTTTGCCTACCAGCATCACAAAAATTTCTGTCTTGAGATAAAGCCAGTTAGCCTACCAGCTTCTGGTGAAGGATTTAGTCACACATGATTAGCGGGAGAGCCGTTAGCTAGTCAGTGTTGTTCTACTACTGGTGATACTTGACGCTCCTCGGCTCGGGTTGTCCGCCCGGGTAAGCCAGGTCTAGATACCATCTCCTTTAAGATTTGAAAACTTAGAAGAACAAGCCACAAGCAATGAATATCCCTAGTAGGCTACATTTTATTTGCATCATGTACATTGGACTTAGCGGGACTCGGCACAGGGACCGGGTCCGTCTAGGACAGGTACCTATTTTTCGAAATAACATGTTCATATTTATGTACTATATGTAACATTATTTGGTAGTCTTCATTCAAATGTTGACCAGCTTTAGGATAGATCGATTAAACAGATGAGAGAGAAAGAGAAAATTTTCTCCATGTTTTCATAAAATATTTTTTTTTTAAATAAATTTTTGAAGGGTTCTAGTATGTAAAAGCAAAATTTTCAAAATATTTTTTTTAATTTATTTTAACCGAACTACGGGGGTATGATTCTCACCGGGTGTGAGATACGTAGGCAACCTTCATTAGGTTCAACCCTATTTTTAAAAAACAAAAAAAAAGGTGTATATGGACTTTTTTTTTCTTCTCTACTGTCAAAAAATAATAATAATAATATAGTTACTGCGTCAGTTTTTTATCTTTCGACCAGTTTTGACCATGTGTTCGGTCCTTTTTTCGAAATAGCCTTAGAACCTTCCTCGAAAATGCAAAATGGTCGTTTTAACAAAAGAGACCAGTTTTTATGTTGTCCACTTTTACCAAAGAATAGTCATTTTGAGTCTTCTTTTCTTTCTCGTAATTATTTTACTAATTTAACCAAAAAATTTTAGTCCCATAGTTTGGTTTTGTTTTTATTTTTATAGAGTCAAAACCCGAGAAATCAGATTTTTTGTGTCAATAATATATTTTATTAAAATCTAACCTCGTGTCTGGATAAATAGGTACACCATGAGTGGAGAAATAGGTAAGTCCGAAAAGAGGCCCAGGTCAGAATGAATACCAAATTTTCTTATTGTTGATCAGATACCACAATTGTAATGGGATTGGATGAGAGATTTTAAGGAATATGAGCGAAACCAGATAAAGAAGTATTTGGGACATTTGGTTCACATGGTGACAATCAAGCCTAGGATGGATGTGATCGAAGCTTTGATTCCGCACTAGGATCCTGAAAACAATGTATTCCGTTTTACTGACTGTGAAATGACTCCGACCTTGGAGGAAATTGCCCATTTCCAGGGGTGGGGCCGCAATCTTCGCCGACAAAGGCCCATTGTACCAAAAAATGTGAATGGGGGTAAATTTCTGAAGCTCCTGAACATAAATTACGGAGGGTATGAAGGTTTAGGAAGTAAGTGGGTTAACTTGGGACTTCTGTTTCATTTGTACGGCCTAGAATGCAATTTTGAAACGCATGTGGGAAAATTAAAATCGAAGGAAGACAAGGAAACATGGAAGATACACAGGAGGTTTGCATTTATGGTTGCTTTTTTGGGGCGTGTAGTTTTTCCGGAAAGGGCAGGACGCATTGACATCCGCTTGGCAGGTGTGGTTGAGGCTCTGACCTCAAAAGGGAATGATTATACTTTGGTCCCTATGATTCTTTCTTCCATTTTTCATACTTTAACTAGATGTAAATTGGGCGTACGAAACTTTGATGGCTGCAACATTTTGTTACAGATATGGTTTTTGGAGCATTTTTATCGTCATCCTACTATCACTAATTTTAGTGAGCTCTGGCCCAATCGCACTTATGATCACCAGAAAAATATTGACAAATGTGACTTACCAGAAGGGATTGATGCCTGGAAAAAGCTGCTTCTTACTTTGTCAGCCAAACGAATCACTTGGAACTACGATTGGTTTTCCTCTAAAGAGGTCATTTGTGAGTCTGCATATCATTCTTATTTGGTACTTATAGGATTGGATGGTGTTCAGCCCTATGCTCCACTTCGAGTGATGCGCCAGTACGAGATATGAGCAAGTTCTGTTATGATTTTGGTAAAGATCAACCTCATGACGAAGAAGAAATTATGAAAACCTGGTATGCAAGTAAAGTCTCGGAGTTGAATGAGATGGTAGAAGATCGAGATCGTGGAGAGGAGATCCCTGAGTCTATTACTTGGTTTCATGATCCTTCATCGTTTAGAGATAGGCCTGAGGGGTCGAACAGGAGGAGAAATGATCAAAGAACTATGGAAAAGCTGAAAGAGGAATTGGAGCACGCTCAGATGACCATAGACAAACAACAAGCCGGAGTCGCTCAGATCCGTTTAAGTATTGAGAAAGATTATCAATCTGCCTTAGAGATCATGGATAAAGATTTAAATCATGCTAAGAATGAGGCAGCCCGCTTAGAAGAAGAACTGGCAAACACAATTAGTTTAGTCAGAAGAGTTGAGACGAACAAAAATAAGTTACAAAAAGACTTGAGTATCATCGAAGAGGATGATCACCAACAACAACTAGAGTTTGATCAACAGAAAGAGCAGTTTGAAAGAGAAAGGGCACACTGGATACGCTCAAAGGATCAGCTTTATGCACAACTGGAAGAAATAAAAAGGCAGAAGAGGGGTTATCAGCACGCAGATTTTGAGGCAGAGCGGCGTTAGTGGATAATTGAGAGAGGTGTGTTAAACCGTCGCATTGAAGAATATGAGGGATGTGAGGCTCAAATGAGGCACGCCCTCAACACTACCCAGATGTGGTTGCAGAATTGTCACGTGAATATGGGGCAAGCCAGAGAGCAGGTACTTCGATTGGTAGAGAAAGAATCATATGTTCATGATGATCATCGCCATTTAAGCAATGGGGAAGTTGGCCAACAGGCACGTTCCATCGTCCCACAGTTGCATGTGGTGTTTCAAAATTTGTACGAGACTTTGGGGGGAGAGTGGAGGCCAAGAGATGCAGATCATTGATGATATCAGTTTAAGCAAGAAGACCATTGAAGATTAAATTTTTAGTGCAGTCCATTAATTCTTAGTTCATATTTATTTTTCGCATTTTTAATTTTATATTTGGAGTCTTTTATCAAAGTTTGTTTTATTCCAGTCATGTTTTTAGAGTCAGTAGAGTCAGTTTGTATATATTTCATTGTCTCTCATTATTAAAAAAAAAATGAAGTTTGGCTGAAAAATATTTTAGTTTGTTTTATTTTTACAAAAAAAGTAATAATAAAAAATTTTAAAAAAAATTGTTATTTCCCTCCTGAACTACGTAATGGTCTGATTCATGCGACGTCATGATACGTAGTCAATCCCCATCGAATGCGATCATAACCATAATTAAAAAAAATTGAGTAATAATAAATAAGAAAGAAAACAAAAGAGAGCGCTAAAATTCAATATGAAAATAAAACCAATAAACCAATAAGCCGGGATGAAGCATGAAGCCTTCCAAACTCATTTAGAAATGAAAATGGCATCAGGTGCATGACATACAATGTGTGATTAATATCTGCAAAAAGCCTAACTCTAACACGTTTGTTGTTTGTCATCTCAAAAGATATAGTTAAACAAAGGTGGTTGATTTGTGGTTTAAACTGGCAACTCACCCTTACAACACGAGATCAAAAGGGAAAAGTATCATGGCAAACAACAGTGAGAACGAGTCAGATAATGATGATATCCATGGACAATTGATCGAACAAAGTTCGGGATTGGTTGAAGAAGTAAGAGTGTTGAAGCAACAATTGGCAGAGATGTACCAAGCTTGGGCGAATGGACAGGCACCGCCTCCACTACCCATAGGGACTTTGGATAATGTTTCAGTTGCAAATCAAGTGCCCATCTCCCTAACAAGTAACCCATTGTACCAACCTGGATTCAGTCCGAGCATTAACCTTCCCACTATTCCCAGTACTTCCATTCCACGTCCTCCAACCGCACCCCTCAAAAATGACTTACATACTGTACCCATTGTCCCTGCTTTCACTGTTCCTCAACCAGCTCTTGCTCAAAAGTCCAACAATGATCCGCAACTGAATGCTCCTGATGCTCAACATTACTCTCAGAACTGACTTTCAAGGTTGAAGATTCATACAAGCATACTCCTCAGAACATGTTCCCAGTTGAGATTGAAAAGTCTGACAAGAATATGGAACAAGAGGAAATGACTAGAAAAATGAAGATCTTGGAACAAACCATGAGAAACATACAGGGTTTGGGAGGCCACAAGAGTGTGTCATTTAATGATCTATGCATGTTCCCCCATGTCCATTTTCCACCTGGTTTCAAGACTCCCAAGTTTGACAAGTATGACGGGCATCGTAATCCCATGGCCCATTTGAAGAGATATTGTAACCAATTAAGGGGAGCAGGAGGCAAAGAAGAATTACTCATGGCTTATTTTGGGGAAAGTTTGACTGGAATTGCTTCAGAATGGTTCATAGATCAAGACATCTCTCACTGGCATGTGTGGAACGACATGGCTCAAGATTTTGTTCAACAGTTTCAGTACAATATTGATATAGTGCCAGACCGTTCCTCTCTCGTCAACATAAAGAAGAAATCAACAGAAAGCTTCAGAGAATATGCAATCAAGTGGAGAGAGCAAGCTGCTAGGGTCAAACCCCCGATGAAAGAGGCAGAAATGATTGACTATTTTCTCCAAGCTCAGGATCCTGATTACCTCCACTACATGTTGGCCGCCATTGGTAAACCTTTCGCTGAGGCGATTANAGAGATTAAGATTAGTGAAATAGTTGAGAATGGCATGAAATCGGGAAAAATTGTGAGTCAAGCAGCACTTAAGGCGACCACGCAAGCAATTCAAAGCAGGTCAGGCAGTTTCAGAAACGGGAAAAAGAAAGAGGAAGGATCCATGATGGCATCTGGGTTTAGAGGAGTTCAAAGGGAGGTAATTCCTTCTTATGTGCAATTCCAACAAGGACAATCCAATTCTCCTCAACACTACTATCCACCTCAGGGTCCCGGATACTCAGTTCCTTCACAACAATACACAGTGTTTAATGCTCAGGCTTATGCTAGGCCTCCCAATCACCAGCAATGGCGGGCACCGATCCCACAAGGCTCCCATCAACTTCGCCCAAATTTTCAGGCATCATATAATCCTCGTCCCTGACAACCAAAGAAAGAGTTCACCCCAATTGGAGAATCGTATACAAGCCTATTTCTAAAATTGATGCAA
>ML427886.1:3008-47074 GCA_005239525.1 Nicotiana knightiana
CTCCCCCCCTTCCCCCCAAAAAAAATTCCTTTTTATATTCTCCTCTCTCTTCTATATTATATTATTATCTTTCATTTCAATTTTTTTTTAAATTTCATTAAACAAATTCCATCTTTTATTTTTATTAATTTGTAATTTTCATTAAGACAATTCCATAAAATTTTAAATAATATAATTTGTATGCAATTATTCTATATTAACTAATAATTCAAATAAAAGTGAAATTATTGTGATACAAGATTAATCAAATACATATTACATAATGATAAAATTCATTCGAAATACTACATAAATATTCAACTTCAACCTCTAGTATTCTTCCATAAATGATCTATTAATGCATTACGAAGTGCAAAATAAGCATCTTTGTCCTTAATTCTTCTATGTCGAGCTAAAAATTCTTGAAATCGTTGATTTTCATCTACTGCCATTTCTACTGTTGGAGGTGGACCTTCCAAATCATCTTGAATTGGTGCGTTAAGATCACGCTCATTCTCGATTATCATGTTGTGCAGTATAATACATGTAGTCATTATATCATGTACCACTTCTTTTTGCCAAAAACGTGCGGGTCATGCAACAATTGCAAAACGTTGTTGACCATTTTTAATATTGCAGCTTACACAAGCAAAAACTTTACTTATGCATGATCCGAACTTCAAAAAGGGCTTTAAATTTGATCATGTGTAGGCTATAATGAAGGATTTTGAGAAGTTTAACGATGGCGATTTTGGAAGGAGAAAACCAAGAAAGCAAGGGCATGCTAATATATCATCGGACTCTGAGAATCCTACCCTTGATATCACCCTATTTATCATCTCCTAACTTATCATCATTTTCACTAAATTTATATGAGGATGCTGCAGGTGATTCCACATCATCACAACGGCCTAGTGGGGTGAAGAAAGCAACAATGAAGAGAAAAATTGAAGAAGATTATATGAAGACAATCCATCTGAAAATAATCGGATGGTTTAGGCGATGAATAATGCAACCGAGGCAAAAAAAGAAGCTATGGCTGTTCAAAAAGAAAAACTAAGATTAAAAGAAATGAAAGAAGAAAATAAAGTTTTAACGATGGATGTGGATTCTATTATCGATCCGGCTTGTCGTGAATTTATGTGACAAGAACAACAACGAATAATTTATAAAAGAAGTCAACAATATCCACACTCACAACCACAACAATCCTCGACGCCATTCATTCAATATTACAATGATTTTGGTGTCCCTGGAGAAAACGTACCTCCCTACTAAGTTATTATGCTATTTATCGTAGTTTAAATTTTTGTGCATTTTAATTTAATGTATTTTCAATTTTCATGTATTTTCAATTTTAATGTATTTTCAATTTTTATTTTTCAATTTTAGCAACATCTAATATTTCATATTTGCACCATTCATTTTTTGAGATGATTATATATTTTTTGTAGAATTATAACTTATAATAAGATTAACTTACAATTTACATAAAAGTAATAAATGCACGAAAATTAATTTATCAAAACTATACGCCAAAGTTAAGATGTAAATTAATATTATAAAGATATTACATAAACATAACTAGATATATGTAAAGAGGTAAATTAAAAAAATTAAATAATAAAATATGTGTGAATAGTAATGGGGGAGATGAATAGTGTAACCCCATATTTGAGGGAACACTATTCATCCCCCATTTTGGGGGCAAAAAATGGGAGAGGGTTGGAGCTTGTTTACCCCAAAATTTTCCCCCATTACAGAGAAATGAGGTAAGGTTGGAGAAGACCTCATAATGTGGAGGAAATATTCATCTCATAGGTGTAGCAATATATGTCCTTAGCAATATATGTCCTTTCAATTAATAACTAATAAGTCAATTAAAGTAACTTGATATATTTCCATTCCTTTACAAAATTCTTATATCATTTTCATTTTCGCATGAAAAAAGTAAATACTTTCAAAAAAATTCCAGATTTATTTTGTTTCCCTCATGATTTACAGCAAATTAAAAATAAAAAAATAAAGAAATAAAAAAAGTACTAAGTTTTTTGTTAAACTAATTAAGTAGTAAGATAATAGGTAAATTCTAGTTAAGCATAATAAATTTTAGATCTAAAACTAAATATAATCAATGATGTAGGGGCATATTCAAGATTATTAAATGTCACTAAGGTGTTCACTGATTGTCAATGAATGAGAGGATAATGGCAGATAACAAATATCATAAATGACAATAAATGTAAATAGGAGGAATCAGTCACCCAAATATTGAATGATGTGGATGATTCCACCTTCTGAAAACAACGTATGACAGAAAAATATGAGAATGGACAAAGTGTTCTTGGATCTTGTGAATGAAAAAGGCAGAATAAACAATGGAATCAATAAAGGCAAGCTTTTTGTATATTCTCAATAGTCAACTTCTTACAAGTGTTCTTATCAGAAAAGTGAAGATCCTTTTTTTGTTCCCTATCTCTTCCTATTTATAAGAGATATTCCTAGGAAACCTAAAAAGTAAAATAAAAGGAATATTCAGTGAAATATTCCATTTCATAATTCTAAGAATGTCTTAGCCATTGCTACTACCCTTTCTCTACTCGACCTCGGTTCTGGTCTCTCGCTTGGCGACTCCTCGCTACTGGGCCTTGCTCGACCTCGGCCGTAACTTGTCCATTTACATTCGCTGAGCCTAGCCGGATTCTGACCCATACAGTTAGTCCCTCCGCTTACTGAAGTTGTCCTCTTATTCGACCTCAGTGAGCGAACTTTATCTGCAGCCATTCAGGAGAAATTCCGGCATGATGGCCGAGCAGGAGTGATCACCTTCGAAATGGTGACATGTCTTTCCAAGGGTCATGGTCAGCGAGGTAGACATAGGATGACGTCATGGACACGCGCATCATCATTGCGCATCTTCCCAATGCACATCGTCGTTTCTCGAGCCTCTACCTCTTCGATTTTAGGGCCACTGACGGTTATTTGCGTCGATTCGGGCGCCACAATTGTTTATAAATAGAGGGGGAGAAGTTCCTAAGTGAAACTTTCACATTCCCTACTTCATCTCTGCATTTTGCTTCCTCTTCTTCTTCTTCGTCAGTTCTTGCTTCCCATTTCTTCTTCTTCATCAGTTCTTGCTTTCTAGTCCTTGCACCACACACCCTCTCTTTTCCGATTCCACCACATACGCACCATCGAAAAATGACCAATTCAACTTCCAACTCCGAGATAGTCTCTGATGCTACCCCATTATCGGTGGCTATGCCCTCCGGTGGCGGAGGACTCGTGGTTGTGGAAGACGAGAGCTTCCCCACCATGAAGGACTGCTCTTCTCTCAATCGCTCTTTGGTATTCGGAAGTGGAAAGCGAACTGCTGGCTGTGGCCGAAAAGAGAGGTTCTGTCTTTCTTCATTCAAGTAAGAAAAAGATGGGACGCTCGCAGACCTGTATGGAAGGAAGAGAATTATTAGAACTCTCGTCCGCCCCTCTCTTTACCCTCTGTAGCTGAACTTTCTTACTTATGCGATGAGGAGCTTACTTAGTATTGAAATCGAGTTGGCAGAAAGTACCGAAAGTCGGCCGCCCGCCCTATCATCCCGTGTCTCAACCAACTTTTTTCTTGTCGGAAAATCTCTCTTTTGGCTTTTGAAACTTCGATTCGTGACAGCTACTCATACGTGCCAAAGAGACTTCCTTCCCTTACCCTCACATGCATCAGGTGCCTAGACTTGCTAGCTACTTCTATAAGACCGGGGATTTGTCCAAGTCTTCTTCCTAATAAGGATTTTTTCAACCTATTATGTGAAGACCTCGTAGGCGAATACCTGAGNGTTGTTCCACGTAATTCAACGTCTAGGAAAGACTTCTAAAAAGAGCCCATCCTAGACCCCAAACTGGTATTTTCTGAGATGGGGTCGAAGCAAATCTCTGCCCTTCAGTCCAAATTCCACATTCCTGCTCATATCGATATCGTTCCGGCAGGGGACGACGTGATACAAGTCCACCTACTCGGGTATTGTGCATTCTATGCCTATTCGTTCTTGGTGGGCTACTCTCTTCCTCTTCCTCCATTAGCGGAAGAGTTCTGCCGTTTCTACGGCGTTTTCCCCATGCAGCTTTCCCCTTATCTTTACAAAAATTTTCTTACGTTGACGAAGTTCACGGATCTGGCCGGCTGCGAGGTCTCTATCCGTCACCTGCTGCACCTTTTCTCGCCGAGCTTCTACAAGAGCACAATGATTCTTCTTTGCCACCGCGGAACTAAAGGGATGGTGGCGGGGATGGATGACAAAGCGAACCGCCGATCCTGGTTCAGCTATTCTTCATCAGGACCGAGCACGTGGTGGCGAACCCAAGCGGGTTCCCTGAGCAGTGGAGCTTTAATCGTGAGTATCCTTTGTCGTTTGAAGTGCGTTTGCCTACCTTTCTTCGTGTTTTTGACTCATTCATTTTTTTGTAGCTGAGAGACGTCCACCTTCTCTGGTTGCCGACATAGATGACTGGGTAGCTCGCGTCCTGCCTCACACTGTGGGGATTCGTGATTGGGCGTCCTTCAATAAGAGGTTCAGGCCCAAGCCTTCGACCTGTAAGTTAGATTTCGGCCTTGTAATCGTTTTGCCCTTGTTATAGCCTGTGGCTATTCATTGTTGTTTACTGATATGGCTTCCTTTTTGTGTTAGGTCGACGGGCTTCCAAGAAGGTGAAGTCTCCCGTACCTGCATTCCATCAGGCGGTCGCCTCGGTCGGGATGCAGTTCAAACTGGCGGAATCTACAAGGAGTGATCATCCTCAAACCTTGTCATTGAGTGACTCCGGCCCACAGGTGGCCATTATGTCGGCCGACGCCCCGGCCCTCCAGGTTATGCATCTGATCGACGAGTCTTCTCCCAGCGAGGAGGAGGTGACTCTGTTAAAAAGGCAGAGGCTAGAGACTGGCAGATTCACCACGGCCGCTGCCTCAGCTGAGGGGCCGGTTGTGTTGGAGACGAAGTCAGCGCATCCACTAGTTATTGAGGATTCTCCCGCATCGGAGGCCGCTGTGGAGGAGAGGCCATCGGAGGCAGATGGGGCCACCACAGGGGAGGGACGTGCATGAACGACTAAGATTGGCTCGTCATCTGCGGATGGGAGAGATAAAATCGTTCTCATAGAAGACGATGGGTCAGGCTCCGATATCGACCCCGAGGAGGTGCGGTCCTTTGAAGAGAGGTTCACTCGAGTAGAGATAAGGACTGAGGGATCTAACCGGAACATTGTCATCCCCGTGGATTATAACCTCTTGGTTAATTCAGAACGGGTGGTTCCGGCTTTCGCTCTTTTGTGCGCGGATTCTGAGAACAGGACGCTGCAGAAGCTTAAGGATGCGGACCTGTCACTGGGCATCTTCGGCATGGCCCTGCGAGTAAGTTATCCTTTCTCGTTTTAACTTCATTCACCTCTTTTATGTTGTTTGCCTCTGCTGAATCGTCTTCTTTTGTCTACTAGACCCTCATTTTGGATATTGAGCGTGATTGGCGGGAATAGAAAAGGGCGGCCCTCTACAAGAAGATGGATTCCAAATACAAAGAATATTGTTCCAAGCACCGAACGCTAGTCAGCATACTCGGCGAGGACGGCCAGTTTCAGACACTTTATGATGAGCTGAGGGAGAAGGACGGTGAGCTCATGAGGACCATCGGTAGGTGCAGCGTGCTTGAGGGGATGTTGAGAGCTAAAGAAGACGAGCTCGAGTTGAGCAAGGGAGTGATGGCCGAAAATGCCGATCATTAGGCTCAAGTGGAGTCCTTATGGGTCGAACTCGAATAGAGTGAAGATAGGGCCATCGGTTTGAGGGGAGAATTGACCGCCCGAGCTGATGAGTTGGAGAGGGTTGGGAAAGATAAAATGACTGCAGTGGCGGAGGCGGCTGCACTAGGGGGTACCCTCCGCGTCTGCAGGTCCGAGCGGGCTAGTGAGGCAGAAATGTCGGCGCTTAAGTAAGCGAGGCTTGAAGAGCGGATAAGTGGTTTGGAGGTGGAGGTGTCAGACCTGAACGAGCAGATTGCTGCCCTGAAAGCCGAGAAGGCGCAGTAGCAGGCCCAACCATCTACCTCTCATACTTCTACTTATCCCAGTGTGTCACGAGATTTGTATGAGAAGTGGGTTCATGATGAGGCTAAACTTGATATATACAGAGCTCTGATGATGGCCAGGAAGGATTCCGAGGTGGAGTTCGAGGACGCTCGTGTCAAGGCACGTGCAGCTCGTGATGCCTGTGGTTATGACCCCGGTACGCCCGGCATGTACGATGACGAAGATGATTTAGACGGGCTTGCTTCTGATCCTTGTTACGATGATGATTATGCCAGCGGCGCTGGTTGGCGGAGATGATGCGGCGTGATGTCTTTGTACTTAGTTTTTGTTCTTTCCTTTTTCTTCTTTTTTGTGGGGGCGTCTTTCAGGCCCTTTGTAAGATGTTTTTTTTAATGGAATGATTTGAATGGAATGATTCACTTTTTGTTGTGTTTTTGGCCTTTTTCGCTTTTCTATGAATGTCTTCCTTTGTAAGAGTTCCTGACTTTTAGTTGGTCCGAACATTGTCGGTCGTTAAGACATTCGATCGAGTTTGAATATAACTTGATTCGAACCTTGCATGAGACTAAGCCCTGTCCCGAACCTTGCATGAGACTAAGCTCTGTCTTCATATTTGCATGAGGCTAAGCCCTGCCTCCATATCTGCATAAGTCTAAGCACTGCCTTCCATCTGCATGGGACTAAGCCCTGTCCCGAAAACTTGCATGAGACTAAGCTCTGTCTCCATATTTGCATGAGGCAAATTATTTCCCTTTTATTTTCCGAGGCTATGCACTATCTCTCCGACACTATCTATTTCTCTTCTTTCGGGCTAAGCTCTGCCCTCAAATTCATACAAGACTAAGCACTGTCTTGTCGCCCCTAGCATCATGTCTTTGCATATCATGGGAGGAAATAGCGCCAACTTGTCCAAAGGCGTCATTGTCTAAAGGCATCATCCTCATAGCCGGAAGACACCATGTCATGGCCTGAGGATCTCTCACATTTTCATATCATTATTCAAAGGCGTCATGGTTCGGAGGCATCATTTTCATGCCCTGAGAACACCATTTCATGGTCTGTGAATCACTCACTGAACAATTCATGGCCCAGGACATCATGGTCTAAGGACGTCACCGTCCAAAGACAATTCTCATGGTCTGAAGGGAATCTGCATCATGTTTAAATTTCCGCACAAATATATGCTCGTAGTATATCTTTACTTGCAGGTGAACCGATAAGCAATCGTTACCCCCAACAGAAGCAATCGCGCTCCAGTTCTTTCAAATCATCTCAAACCTGACCGCTCACCATAACCATTGTTTCACCTATTCCAAAACCTCGTGTCCGTTCTTGTGGGTACTTCATCGGTACAATCCGCCGATGAATCCAGAACTACACACGACCTGATTCCTATAAGACCAGGGATATGTAGGTAGCTCAGAAACCATAGTGCGGCCTAAATCTCTCAAACCGTCTCGCTTGATCAAAATTGACCATCATATCTTTACCCGACAACTCTTTTCACCCTTCCCGGGTAAAGAGGGACAGCTATTTATACCCAATTTTTACCTATAATATTTTCAAAATTGCATATATACCTTCAAAACTATGCATTAGCATCAATTAATATTTTTCCAAAATTTCTGCATTTTTAAGGATTTTAATTAATTTATCTCAATATTTTTATTTATATAAATAATCATTAACTGCATTACAAATGACTTTGTAACAATTTCATGGCTTAATTTTGCTACTTATATTTATACTAAGCCTAATTATTTTATAAATAGCCACATTTATATTTTTTGGGTTATAATTACAATAATTTTGCAATAATAGCCCATGCATGCATTATTACATTATCTCATCAAAAAATAACTTTGTATATTTTTATAATGTTTAGGAATTATTTTAAATCATTTTATGCATGAAAATCATTTGTATAACCTGTTAATTATTTTTATAAATAATTTTTTTACCAATTAATTGAGTATTTAACAAATAGCCCTTTTATTTCTTTTATTTTTTCGGACCTAACCCATTAAACTAGCCCAAACCCCTTAATACACCAGCCCAATTCACCCCAGGCCCAACCTATTCCTGCCCGACCCAATAGCCCTGTTCAATCGTGGTCGTTGATCTTTTAGATCGTCCACAACCTTACTTACCATTTTAATTCACCAAAAACCCTAACCCCCCTTCATTTGTTCCCTTCCGTCGTCATCATTTCCCCCAACCCTTCATTCTTTCTCGACCACCCCCCTAAACCCTAATCGCCGTCATCGGAATAATTACCGTCTATGGAGTTTCTGTGTGTTCTCCGGCCCTTACCAGCCTTCTACACCCTCTGGTTGTTGGTTACATGGGTTCTTAAAAGAATCTCAAGAATATTCAACTTGATTTTTTGGCCGAAATTGGTTTACAGGCCTGTCTAGGGCCATTCTCGTTTATGAGTACTGATTTCCTCCCTTTTTAGTTCGAATCTATGGCTTTTAATCGAGTTTCTTTCATCTCTGTTGTTTTTGAAAACCCTAGTTTTACGAACGCTTGAATTTGATCAGATCTTTGTAGATCGGAAATGATTCGAGTATTATTTGGTATTTTTCCTCAAAAATCTTTTGTTTTGCTAATGTTATTCCGATTCCATTATCTTTGCTGAAATTAAGGTTCGTCCCAGATTTTCTTCAAAAGTTTTTTTTTTACTTTCAAGTGTTTAAACTAATGGTTTCTTTACTAGCTTTAATGATTCTCGTGTATATGCTTAAACCTTAACTGTTTCTGTTTGCGACACTGATCTCTGCAATTTTCTTCCTGTTATTTGTTTATTTCTGTCAATCCAATGTACTCATTGATTTCTATTAAGGATTTGAACCAGTTTTCCTGTTAAAACCAGTTTTCCTTGGGATTTTTTACTTAATTAGAGATTTGAACCAATTTTTCCCGTTAAAATCAATATTCTTTGGGATTCTTACTTACTTGCCTTATTCTGACTGATTAGTTAATAAATGGTCAATAAGTGATTTGTTACCGTATTTAAGTCCCAATCAGGCCTGGTAATGGATTCTCTTTGTACTAATATGACCTTCCCGGATCTGTTTGTGCAAATTAATTGGGATTAGCTCCAATTAACTGATTGATTATATTTACTTGCTTTATTTACCTTATTTGTTTTACCTCCCTAAGTGTTATATATACACTCTCATTTTGATTCTTCGACACGAACGATAGTTCACAGAAAACACACACTCACGCACATACTTTGCTCTCATCTCTCTGCTACTTGTGCTCATTGCTTGTTTACCCGGCTGAAAGCCAAGGCTAGACTATTGAATCTTTCCTACTCTACCTTCTGTTTGCTTCCTTTAACTGGTATGTTTCTACTCCTAATGTCGCTCATTATACTATGAAGTTCAAATCTGTGTGTTTCGTGTTGCTTTACTTTTTTCAAGCTCATGTCTCTTCTGTACTAGTTTAACTACTACATGTTTAACTCTGTGCCATTTCCTGTTACTATCTTCATCAACATGTTTACTCCTGATTAAGTTTCATTCTTCATGTTTATTGTTTCAACCAGCATGTTTACTTTTGATCACTTTAATTAACATGTTTACTTCTGTGTTCAAATTCTAGTCTTTCATGTTTATTGTTACATGTTTACTTATGTGTTTAAGGTTCAATATTCCCTATTTATTGCCTTAAGACAACATGTTTACTTTGTGTTTCAGACTCCTATTTTTCTATCTAACTGACTTCAATTGGTACGACCAATTCTTGTGTTCCCAACCCCTGTTCCCTTTTTGTGTAATTGTTTGTTCTCATCATGTTGTATGCTCACCTAAGGTTAACTAACAAACTGAGTTGAATCTGGGTAATATGAAGCTTGTGACTGTGTTTCTATTTGTTGTTATTTGCTGAACCCCCTTTTTAGAATGTTTCTAAACTTTTTCACTCCTAATATGTTTTCACCTCTAAACCATTTTCACTCCTAAATGTTTTACTACTGAACTGTCTTACTCCTGGAATATTTTCCTAAAACTGTTTCCACTATGTCAAGCACTCTCACTTCTACTCTTAGATTACTTAAGTTCTTCCCCTCCAGTGTGTGTACTACCTAGGAATCCATGACATTCCTCCGAACTCTGACACACTGGGGTTGACTCTTCCCCACTGCACAAAAATTGTTTTCCTTAAAGGATCTTGGTGTGAGCATTGCCCGGGGTCCCCGAGGCCCTTAGGAGCTTTGACACACCAGGATACCCCTATTGGATATCATGAGACTATGACACCTTGAACTGTTTGAAGGCCTGACCCTCCAGGTTCACTTTGGGCCTTTTCAGGCTCCCTATAGCATAGCTTTTATTTATTATGTAATGGTATGTAATAATGATCCTTGTAAACAGTTATTTGGGGATATTAGTAAAAGGGGGGGGGGGAGATTTTCATATTACTTTTGTGGGGAAGTTGGGTAGAAATCATGCTCTTAGGATTACTATGACTATTTGCTTGCATTAGAAATCATGCTTTTAGGATCATTTGTGCATTAGAAAACATGTTCGTAGGCATCATATCGTTTGTTCTAAAACTTCTGCTTTTCTAAAAGATGTTGCATGCCTGCTTAGAAATCCTGTCACTAGGTTGTTATTAATTATGCCTAATAATCATGTTCATGAGGTTCTCCTATGTGCATTGGAAACCATATTTTAGGATTTTTATTGCACTCGCCTGAATACCACACCTATGTCTAGATAGTATAAAAACCAGTCCCAACACCTAGATATCATGCTTATAGAGATAAATGTATAAAATCAGTTCTGTAATGTTCAACACCTAGATAGCATGCCTACAGGACATCATGAACTCAAACTGTTTGTTTAAAATCGCTTGTTAGTATTAAGATTCTGATTAACATTTAGATATCATGTTTATAGGACATCTCGAATCCACGCCTAGGCAAGCCTGTAGGGTAATTGAAATCTTGCAAATGGTAAAATTGTGCTTTGTTTAATTATTTGTGAACTGCCCAGATTCAGCAAGTCCTAAAATCAGTAGGCAAACTGATTAGGTTTCTATCACTTCGCCTTAACGCAATGCTGCATATTCTCTGCTTGTCATGCTCACCTAGATATCCTGTTCTAGGACTTTTCTAAAACATCTGAAATCTTGTTGTTTGAGATGTGCTAATTATCTGTTTATTTGTGGAGGTAAACATGAGCCCTTAATTGTTCTTCTTGACAGTCATATATGTTCTTTGTTGTCGCTTAGATTTTCTCCTTTAAGCACCTCAGGAGAGTCTCGAACTACCTAAATTAGAGGCTCTAAACACCTCCAGAGCCATAAGGAAGGGACGAGTAATGCACGCATAGAGTTCGTCTAATTAAAACCACTTATAACCGCTAAGGGGAGGGTAATTGGGTAGTAAAGGATATTATGACTTGTGCGCTAATGCCACGTGTAACCCCTCTAGTTGAGGAAGATTTACCGGGTATTACACAGATGTGATCTTATAGGCTAATAAACTTAGGAACTCCCTTATTCTTGTTTTTAATAATCTCTATGTTTTTAAATTGTTTTATTGCTTAATTACTAATTCAAAAAAATTGATTTTGGCCGGAACCCACCATTGTGGACCTCGAGGGGTGCCTGACATCTTCCTCTCAAGGTAATTTCAAGCCCTTATCCAATCTCTGGTAACGCAAATTGGTTTATATGAGTTACTTTCATTAGGTGCCCTAACGCACCTTAAATCCGTTAGGTGGCGACTCTTCAATTTCCATACCCCTTTCCCAAAAGGAAAAGGAGTTGTCCCAAAATGTCGAAACCCCGACTCCGCGAGGAAAAAGGGGGGGCGTGACAGCATGGCGACTCTGCTAGGGAATTTAAGCTTTTACCATAACAAACTTGCTTTTTGTAAATTAGTCTTAAGCATGCTTCTTTTTTGTTAATACATGCGCACCCTTTCCCTTTCCACTTATGTGAATTTAATTGCCCGTTTTGAGCATTTATGATTTCCTTTACTCCAGAAACTGACTTATTTCTTTGTTTTCCTTTCTTAAACGTCTTTAATTATTAAATACCGCATTTATTATTTTCCTAACGTGCAAATATGTGACAACATGATATTTACTACTGCATAAATCATGCTCAACATCATATTCCACTCGTGCGTAATCGATCATATAGCAACGCTTGATGAGTGGTTGCGCTCTTCCCATATATCGCCCTTTAAATTCGGAAAGGCTTATTTGCGGTAAAACTAGTTGATCAACGATGCAATCGACAGTTACGTACCTTTCCCTCTCAAGTTATCCGCTTGAGGGTACCAGTCTAGACCCTCATAGCAACCTTACTCTGATTATAAATGTACATGCATTGTGGTCAAACCTAGCCGGGTTAATATGTCGTCCACATAATAGCCCTTTAAGACAAACCTTATCCAAAGTCCACCGGGGTTTCCATAATCCCAACAGACGCACCCACATTTTGTGCATTAATTTTGGAGAACTAAAATGCCAATATGCTAATCATGGATATATAAATAGTCGAATCTGGAGGGGGAAAGTGTCTAACCTTATTTGTTTTGTAGAAAATGAGGCACGAGGTCCCCAGGTTCGGCATGGTCCGTAGTATACCACCAATGCTACTAGATTGGTTGGAAGATCTTTCCTCAAGTGACAAAAAACATGTGAAGAAGGTCTTGGGAAATTTGCCTTCTCTGTTAGACATCCAACCAAATAACATGTTGATAGAAGCTGCAACCATGTTATGGGATCGTGAAAGATCAGTGTTTCGCTTCGGGGATATAGAAATGATCCCGCTCCTAGAAGAAATCGGGGGATTTGCTGGGCTACCTTGGGACAGCCCTGGGCTATTGGTACCAGAAAATCGCACTGGTAGGGGATTTCTAAAAATGATGGGTCTGAAAAAGAACGCCGATTTGGAGTGCTTAAAGAAATCTTATATACCATTTGACTACTTGTATGAAAGATACGGTCATAGCAAGTCCTATCGTATTTTCCATGATGATTTTTCCATCACTTCCTTGGGTTATATTCACCACAGAGTTTTCGTGTTCATTGTTTGCTTCTTGGGTATGATAGTGTTCCCAACGATAAGGGAAAGAATTCACACTAGACTGGCTATGGTCACCAAGACTCTAATGGAAGGAATCGAGGGACAGACATACACCATAGTCCCTATGATTATAGCTGATATCTACCGGGCCTTGGACCACTACCAGAAAGGGTCCAAACATTTCGAGGGCTGCAATCACTACTGCAGTTGTGGTTAATGGAGCATCTACAAAAGGGTCAATATCGCCAGGAGTTTCCACGAAGGGCGTGGAATGACCATATTGCCTTCCATCACCCTAAACTGATGACTTATATTCCGGACAGGTTTGCTCAACCAGAGAGTGCTTAGGAATGGGTGGAGTTCTTCGACAATTTGACTGAGGATCAGGTTCAGTGGATGTTTGAATGGTTCCCTACTGACGAGTTCATTATCAGGTCAAGGGACGCTCCTCACTTAGTGTTGATCGATTTAAGGGGAATATACCCTTATTTTCCCATCAGGGTTATGAGACAGGCATGCAGGAAGCAGATCATATCGCGGGTTGCGAAGATAAGTCATTTCCGGGCAGATTTTCAGGATGACGACATCCCTTACAAGTGTCAAGCTCAGCATATGTGGCACTCAAAGATTATTGTGGAGAAGGACACCATCGATCCAAACAGGTATCATACAGGACATGCACCCTTTTACCCGGCATGGTTGGAGGACAACTTAGATGGGAAAGTTGAGCCAAGAATTGGTCGAGGAAACAGGGTCATAGACGAAGATGCAGAAACCCAAGTAAAATACAACAAGTTGCGCAAGAGGATTCGTTACTCCGAGGCCGCACATCAGGAGATACACGAGACAGACGAGAGATTAATCAAATAATGGAGGGAAATGGCTATCACCTCCAATGAAAGGGTAGAATATCTGGAGCAGATCTTGATGGAGCTGGGAGAAAAGATAAGGAAAAGAATCGCAACCTGCCAGAATGCTGAGGGAAGCGAAGGAGGACATCTAGCAAGGGTATACCTGTTGTTGGGCATACGCGAACTGGGAGACCTGATTGATGGAGTCAAAAAGATAAAGCCTGGGGAAGGTCCTTCTGGGACCAAGTAGATCAGATTTATTTGCTTCTCCAAATGTAATAAGGCCAAGTGCCAGTAGTGACTTATCTTTTATCATCTTAGTGTCGTTTTGGGATTCGTCTATTTTTTATATTAATGAAATGAGGCATTTATTGACATCTAAGTTCTCCAAAATAACTTGTCGCTAGGCCTACCTCGGGCACAACGAGGCTCCCAAAATAGGACGCGAATTTACATTCTGCAATATGTGTTTAAATATTGCAAATATTCTTTCAGAACTCTTACTGACTTGGATACCTTTTGTTTTTCTATCTTTCTTTTGATTATTCTCATTCCCCAAATGTTGGTTCGTGCATACTGGCATCATCAGATTATCATACTAGATCCAGGGGCCCTCCACCTTCTCCGCCTCCAAGTCCACCAAAAGGAAAAGAAAAGGCAAAGATGGATGATTTGAACGACACCAGAAAAGAAAACAAGGCACATGTTGAACATGCAGAAGCTTATGATGGACGAGGTACTCAGGCCCCGAATGATGTGGTATCACGACTTGAGCAGAAAACACTAGAACTCCAGGGTGAGCTCGAGCAGGTCCGGAGCTTAGCAAATCTATCCCTCACACTCAATATCCCAGATGTCAACCATTCAAACACTCAGAACCCCGCACCACCGCAAAACACACCCAACAAGCGCCTACAAAATCCTCTCGCACCTCACCATTACAAAATCCCACCACAGAATCAAACTATTCCTCCACAATACCAGCAAAACACCTACCATACTCCACAAAATACTCCACCAGTCATTACTGAACCCCAGAATTTCACCAATGATCACCATTATACCCAAACTCCTGGTCACCAAAATAATCCTATATATGTGGAGATCCTACTCACTCAACTCAACCCATATCCTATGCACCGGTATCTGATGAGAAGGACCTGCTCATTAAGAACCTGGCTGAGGAGCTCAAGAAGTTGACAAGTCGGGTTCAAGGCGTCGAAGGAGGGAAAGGGATAAAAGGTCTGAACTATGAAGACCTATGCATACAGCTAGATGTAGAACTGCCAGATAATTACAAACCTCCCAAGTTCGAAATGTTTGACGGAACAGGTGATCCCAGGGTTCACCTGAGGACTTATTGTGACAAGCTTGGATGGGTCGGAAAGGATGAAAGGATCCGAATGAAGCTTTTCATGAGGAGTCTTACAGGAGATGCTTTATCCTGGTACATTAGCCGGGATCCTAAGAAGTGGGCCAACTGGGTGAGTATGGTGTCTGACTTCATGGTCAGATTCAGGTTTAACACAGAGAATGCGCCGGATGTCTTCTATATTCAGAACATAAAGAAGAGGCCCATTGAGACCTTCCGCAAGTATGCCACTTGTTGGAGGTCAGAAGCAACCAAAGTTAGGCCGACATTGGACGAGGAACATATGAGAAAATTCTTCGTCAGAGCACAGGATCCGCAGTACTATGAAAGATTGATGGTTATTGAGAACAACAAGTTCTCCGAAATCATCAAACTCGGAGAAAGGATTGAAGAGGGCATTAAAAGCGGTATGGTAACAAACTTTGAGGAATTACAGGCCATAAACAAAGAACTGCAGTCAGGGGGTATATCGAAGAAGAAATATGCGGTAACAGTAATGGTCGCCCAAGGACCCAAAACTCCACTTGTATAGCAAACTTCCTCACTTACATATCAAGCACCTCCACCCACATATCAAACATCACCTCTCAAATATTCCCAACCAACCACTGCTTCTCACACATATAATTCCCAACCCTCTCACTTTCAGTCACCTCCAACTCATCCAAACTCCAAGACATCGACCTAACTTTGACCGCAGACCACCTAAACAATACACTGCCATTGCCGAACCCATTGACCAGTTGTATGAAAGGTTGAAGGCTACTGGCTACGTCACTCCTATCCCTGCTGCGACTGTGGAGAATTTATCCCAATGGGTCAACCCAAATAAGACCTGTGCATATCATTCTGGCATGAAAGGGCATACCATTGACGAGTTCCGAATGCTGAAGGATAAGATCCAGACCTTGATTGATAATAAGTTCATTCAGGCCAAAGAAGCTACACCCAACGTCCGCAACAACCCCCTCCCAGATCATAGGGATGAGGGTATCAATGAGATAGAGACCGATGAGGAATAGGATCCCGAGGGATCAATTGGACTTATCAAAGAGGGTGACAATCCTAAGAAACCCGCAATCATGCTCAATCCTAATATAGTACAAATACATCCGCCAGTGAAGGTTGAGGTAGCTGCATCAGTTCCATTTGAAGTTGAGATAGCACCCTCTGCAGCTGTGTATGTTCCATTCGAAGTGGAAGTAGCCACACCTTTCACAGTGACAGTGTCAACCACACCGCCTTTCGACACCAAGGATGTACCCTGGGATTATGTGGCCGAAGCTAGAAGAAGAGGAAAGATCAAAATAGAAGAATCCGGCGCAGCGCAAGGAATGAACAGAACAGGAAGAGTCTATACACCGGAGCATTTGGGAGAATCCAGTAAGCAGGTTTCTAACAGATCGCTCGTTATTAAAACAGGCCCGGATGACCTTTGGAGGAAAGTGCAAGCAAGGGAGTATTCAGACACCGATCATTTGAAGAAGACTCCCGCTCAGATATCTATCCTATCACTGCTATAGAATTCAGAAGTGCACAAGAATGCTCTCTTAAAGGTGTTAAGTGAGGCATATGTACCTAACAACATCACTAGCGGGGAAATGGCCAAAATGGTGGGACAGGTGCTGGAAAGTCATAAAATCACCTTCCACGAGGACGAGCTTCCACCCGAGGGTTTGAATCATAACAGGTCACTGCACATTACCGTGCAATGTGAGGACAATTTCATTGCCAGAATTCTGATAGATGGGGGATCCAGTCTCAATATTTGCCCATTGACAACAATGAAGAGGTTGGGCAAAGGCATGTATGAAATACGAGAAGAGAATATGAATGTGAAGGCATTTGACGAGTCTCAGAGAGCTGCCATTGGAGATATCAATCTTTGTCTACAGATAGGTCCTACATGGTTTGATGTCGAGTTCCATGTGCTGGATATATCTGCATCATACAATCTGTTGTTGGGACGACCCTGGATTCTTGCCGCTGGGGCTGTAGCGTCAAATTTGCATCAGGCAGTGAAGTTCGAAAGGAACCACCAAGAAGTGATTATCCATGGAGACGGGAGCAACCCTATTTACACCCGTCAGACCATCCCTGTGGTTGAAAATAGAAGAAAGCTAGGTGGAGAGACTTATCATCATATTGAGAGGGTCAACGCGATCAAGAAATATAAGTGGTGGAGTAGCAAGATAGAAAGTATGCTAGCATGGAGAGGATATGAACCCGGCAAGGGTCTATGCAAAAATCTTCAGGGTATCTCAAAACCAATAAAGCTAAAGCGCAATGGTACCACTTTTGGATCAATACACCTGGCAAGAGTTTCAAGACTGGTCACCACCATGGCGTGGTCCTTACTATCCGCTTGAGCAGCCTATATCGCACCTGAATCAGACTTTCCAGCAGACCGACATCATGTGGGGATCAGAAGAGGAAGAAGCATTTGCCGCCTTGAGGAACCTGTTCCTGGAAGATGATGACATGGATTACTGTGTAGTTTTTGAGGAGGAGGAGGAGGAAGGACCTACCATCAGAGCTATGGAATGAGGAACATTCCTCAAGAATTGGACTGTCAGACCATCCAGGGCCCGATGAGTCCCGGGGTACAAGGCTGAACAATATTATTTTATTTTTCTAAATGATGATTTCCCTTTCTGCATTTTGCTTAAAATAATGTTTTCAATATTCCAAAACACTGTTTTAATTATTGAAAACCACATTTGTTTGACACTTTCAATGAATTAATGATTACCATTACCTTTCTCTCTCATATCTTTATCTATACAGCATTACTATTTCCTATCTCGATGAACCGGCAACTGTGACATGTAATGAGGCAACGCAACAAAAGGATAATGATTCAGAATAAGAGGATGTCATACCTGAGGAAATTGTCAGAGAAGTGGAGGACTTTGAGAACAAGCCTAAGTCCAACCTGGACGAGACTGAAATAATCAACTTAGGAGATTGCAAAACTGTCAAGGAAACCCGCATCAGCATTCACTTGTCGCCGTCAGAGAAAGAGGAGTACACTCGATTCTTGAAGGAATATGAGGATATCTTCGCATGGTCGTACGACGACATGACCGGATTAAGTACATCTATTGTGGCTCACAAGTTACCTACAAATCCAATATGTCCGCTAGTGAAGCAAAAACTCAGGAAATTCAAGCGAAGACAGTTCACACCGGGGTAGCTGGTGTTGAAGAAGATCTTTCTGCATCAGGATGAAGCCAAAGGGAAATTCTCTCCTAACTGGAAAGGTCCTTACATGGTTCACAGAGTATTGACAATGGGAGCCCTCATACTCGCAGAAATGGGCGGAGAAGTATGGCTACAACCAATCAATTCAGATGCAGTCAAGCGATATTATGTGTAACTATTTATGTTTTCCGCATATGATGTAATTGAACTACGCTTGACCTGATTCCCATTTAAGAGGGGATACGTAGGCAGCCCTATGGGTTCGGTCACAATTCAATAAGAATCTTATTTCCCCACACAATCAGAAACTAGGGCTGAATTTTGAGGAGGACCCTAAAAATTCTGAAGCAAGCTCAGCCGATCGCAACATATACAACAGTCAGAAATGTTTGTCCATCTAACTGGGGCAGAATTTTGAGGAAGACCCTCAAAATTCTACGGGAGGAGAAGTCGCAATGTCTCGGATCGTGTCACAGTCACTGGTTCATCTAACCAATTTCTAAAAAAACCTATTTTTTACTATGACTTTGAAAACTATGCATGATTGATTGTGAAATAACTCTGTTTAGCAAATGCTACCCCCAATAATTTGAACAGGATCTTCAGACTGAGCAAAGCAAGTCAAGCAAGCCGACGAAGGCACGAACCGACCTTCCCTCTCAGAGAACTCATAATTTTTCTTTGAACGCAGGAATGTAAGAATATGCACACCTCGGAATCACAACCTTCATGACAACCGCGATACTGAATCTACTGCCCAAGAATACTCTGCTATCATCTGCTATTTGCTTTATCTGCATAGGACTAAGCCTTGTCCCGAAATCTTGCATGAGACTAATCTTAGTCTCCTTATTTGCATGAGGCTAAGCACTGCCTCCATAGCTGCATAAGGCTAAGCACTGCCTTCCATCTGCATGGGACTAAGCCTTGTCCCGAAATCTTGCATGAGACTAAGCTCTATCTCCATATTTGCATGAGGCTAAGCCCTGCCTCCATATCTGCATAAGGCTAAGCACTGCCTTCCATCTGCATGGGACTAAGCCTTGTCCCGAAATCTTGCATGAGACTAAGCTCTATCTCCATATTTGCATGAGGCTAAGCCCTGCCTCCATATCTGCATAAGGCTAAGCATTGCCTTCCATCTGTATGGGACTAAGCATTGTCTTGAAATCTTGCATGAGACTAAGCTCTGTCTCCGTATTTGCATGAGGCTAAGCCCTGCCTCCATATCTGCATAAGGCTAAGCACTGCCTTCCATCTACATGGGACTAAGCCCTGCCCCGAACCTTGCATGAGACTAAGCTCTGTCTCCATATTGTCATGAGGCTAAGCCCTGCCTCCATATCTACATAAGGCTAAGCACTGCCTTCCATCTGCACGGGACTAAGCCTTGTCCTGAAATCTTGCATGAGACTAAGCTCTGTCTGCATATTTGCATGAGGCCAATCATTTCCCTTTTATTTTCCGAGACTAAATATTGTCTCTCTGACACTATCTATTTCTCTTCTTTCGGGACAAGCTCTGCCCTCAAATTCATACAAGACTAAGCCCTGTCTTGTCACCCCTAGCATCATGTATTTGTATATCATGGGCTGAAATATCGCCAACTTGTCCAAAGACGTCATTGTCTAAAGGCATCATCCTCATAGCCGGAAGACACCATGTCATGACCTGAGGATCTCTCACATTTGCATATCATTATTCAAAGGCGTCATGGTTCGGAGGCATCATTTTCATGCCCTGAGAACACCATTTCATGGCATGTGAATCCCTTACTGAACAACTCATGGCCCAGGACATCATGGTCTAAGGACGTCATCCTCAACAGTCCAAAGACAATTCTCATGGTCTGAAGGGAATCTGCATCATGTCTAAATTTCCGCACAAATATATACTCGTAGTATCTCTTTACTTGCATGTGACCCGATAAGCAACCATTACCCCAACAGAAGCAATCGCGCTCCATTTCTTTAAATCATCTCAAACCTGACCGCTCACCATAACCATTTTTTCACCTATTCCAAAACCTCGTGTCCGTTCTTGTGGGTACTTCATCGATACAATCCGCCGATGAATCTAGAACTACACATGACCTGATTCCTATAAGACCAGGGATATGTAGGTAGCTCAGAAACCAGAGTGCGGCCTAAATCTCTCAAGCCATCTCGCTTGATCAAAATTGACCATCATATCTTTACCCGGCAACTCTTTTCATCCTTCCAGGGTAAAGAGGGGCAGCTATTTATACCCAATTTTTCCCTATAATATTTTTAAAATTGCATATATACCTTCAAAACTATGCATTAGCATCAATTAATATTTTTTCATAATTTCTGCATTTTTAAGGATTTTAATTCATTTATTCCAGTATTTTTATTTATATAAATAATCATTAACTGCATTACAAATGACTTTGTAACAATTTATGGCTTAATTTTTCTACTTATATTTATAATAAGCCTAATTATTTTATAAATAGCCACATTTATATTTTTTGGGTTATAATTGCAATAATTTTGCAATAATAGCCCATGCATGCATTATTACATTATCTCACCAAAAAATAGCTTTTTATATTTTTATAATGTTGACTAATTATTTTAAATCATTTTATGCATGAAAATCATTTGTATAACCTTTTAATTATTTTTATAAATTATTTTTTTTACCAATTAATTGGGTATTTAACAAATAGCCCTTTTATTCCTTTTATTTTTTCGAACCTAACCCATTAAACTAGCCTAAACCCCTTAATACACCAGCCCAATTCACCCTAGGCCCAACCTATACATGCCCGACCCAATAACCCCGTTCAATCGTGGTCGTTGATCTTTTAGATCAACGGTGCACAACCTTACTTATCATTTTAATTCACCAACAACCCTGACCCCCCTTCATTATTTCCCTTCCGCCATCATCATTTACCCCCAACCCTCCATTCTCTCTCGACCACCCCCCTAAACCCTAATCGCCGTCACCGAAAAAACTCCCGTCTATGGAGTTTATGTGTGTTCTCCGGCCCTTACCAGCCTTCTACACCCTCTGGTTGTTGGTTACATAGGTTCTTAAAAGAATCTCAAGAAGATTCAACTTGATTTTTTGGTCGAAATTGGTTTACAGGCTTGTCTAGGGCCATTCTCATTTGTGAGTACTGATTTCCTCCCTTTTTAGTTCGAATCTATGGCTTTTAATCGAGTTTCTTTCATATTTGTTGTTTTTGAAAACCCTAGTTTTACGAACGCTTGAATCTGATCAAATCTTTGTAGATATGAAATGATTCGAGTATTATTTGGTGTTTTTTCTCAAAAATCTTTTATTTTGCTAATGTTATTCCGATTCCATTATCTTTGCTGAAATTAAGGTTCGTCCCAGATTTTCTTCAAAAGTTTTTTTTTACTTTCAAGTGTTTAAACTAATGGTTTCTTTACTAACTTTGTTGATTCTCATGTATATGCTTAAACCTTAATTGTTTCTATTTGCGACACTGATCTCTGCAATTTTCTTCCTGTTATTTGTTTATTTCTTTCAACTCAATGTATTGATTGATTTCTATTAAGGATTTGAACCAGTTTTCCTGTTAAAACCAGTATTCCTTGGGATTTTTTACTTAATTAGGGATTTGAACCAATTTTTCCCGTTAAAGTCAGTATTCTTTGGGATTTTTACTTACTTTCCTTATTTGTGGCCTTTAATTAGTATTACTTGCCTTATTCTTACTGATTAGTTAATAAATGGTCAATAAGTGATTTGTTACCTTATTTGAGTCCCAATCAGGCCTGGTAATGGATTCTCTTTGTACTAATATGACCTTCCCGGATCTGTTTGTGCAAATTAATTGGGATTAGCCCCAATTAACTGATTGATTATATTTACTTGCTTTATTTACCTTATTTGTTTTACCTCCCTAAGTGCTATATATACACTCTCATTCTGATTCTTCAACACGAACGATAGTTCACAGAAAACACACACTCACGCACATACTTTGCTCTCATCTCTCTGCTACTTGTTCTCATTGCTTGTCTAGCCGGCTGAAAGCCAAGGCTAGACTATTGAATCTTGCCTACTCTACCTTCTGCTTGCTTCCTTTAACTGGTATGTTTCTACTCCTAATGTCGTTCATTATACTAAGAATTTCAAATTTGTTTGCTTCCTGTTGCTTTACTTCTATCAAGCCCATGTCTCTTCTGTACTAGTTTAACTACTACATGTTTAACTCTGTGTCCTTTCCTGTTACTGTCTTCATACACATGTTTACTCCTGTTTAAGTTTCATTCTCCCTGTTTATTATTTCAACCAGCATGTTTACTTTTTTTGATCACTTTAATTAACATGTTTACTTATGTGTTCAAATTCTAATCTTTCCTGTTTATTGTTACATGTTTACTTCTGTGTTTAAGGTTCAATCTTCCATGTTTATTGCCTTAAGCCAACATGTTTACTTTGTGTTTTAGACTCCTATTTTTCTGTCTAACTGACTTCAATTGGTATGACCAATTCCTGTGTTCCCAACCCCTGTTCCCTTTTTGTGTAATTGTTTGTTCTCAGCATGTTGTATGCTCACCTAAGGTTAACTAACAAACTGAGTTGAATCTGGGTAATATGAAGCTTGTGACTGTGTTTCTATTTGTTGTTATTTGTTGAACCCCCTTTTTAGTGTGTTTCTAAACTTTTTCACTCCTAATATATTTTCACCTCTAAACCATTTTCACTCCTAAATGTTTACTACTGAACTGTCTTACTCCTGGAATATTTTCCTAAAACTGTTTCCACTATGTCAAGAACTCTCACTTCTACTCTTAGATTACTTAATTTCTGCCCTCCAGTGTGTGTACTACCTAGGAATCCATGAGATTCCTCGGAACTCTGACACACTGGGGCTGACTCTTCCACACTGTACAAAAACTATTTTTCTTAAAGGATCTTGGTGTGAGTATTGCCCGGGGTCCCTGCGTCCCTTGGGAGCTTTGAGACACCAGGATACCCCTATTAGACATCATAAGACTAGGACACCTTGAACTGTTTGAAGACCTGGCCCTCCAGGTTCACTTTGGGCCTATTCAGGCTCCCTATAGCATAGATTTTATTTATTATGTAATGGTCTATAATAATGATCCTTGTAAACAGATATTTAGGGATATTAGTGGGGGGGGGGGGGTTTTTCATATAACTTTTGTGGGGAAGTTGGGTAAAAATCATGCTCTTAAGATTACTATGACTATTTTCTTGCATTAGAAATCATGCTTTTAGGATCGTTTGTGCATTAGAAAACATGTTCGTAGGCATCATATCGTTTGTTATAAAACTTCTGCTTTTCTAAAAGATGTTGCATACAGCATGCCTGCTTAGAAATCTTGTTACTAGGTTGTTATTAGTTATGCCTAATAATCATGTTCATGAGGTTCTCCTATGTGCATTGGAAACCATGTTTTAGGATTTTTATTGCACTCGCCTGAATACCACGCCTATGTCTAGATAGTATAAAAACCAGTCCCAACACCTAGATATCATGCTTATAGAGATAAATGTATAAAATCAGTTCTGTAATGTTCAGCACCTAGACAGCATGTCTATAGGACATCATGAACTCAAACTGCTATTTAAAATTGCTTGTTAGTATTAAGATTCTGATTAACATTTAGATATCATGTTTATAGGACATCTCGAATCCACGCCTAGGCAAGCCTGTAGGGTAATTGAAATTTTGCAAATGGTAAAATTGTGCTTTGTTTAATTATTTGTGAACTTCCCAGATTCAGCAAGTCCTAAAATCAGTAGGCAAACTTATTAGGTTTCTATCACTTCGCCTTAACGCAATGCTGCATATTCTCTACTTGTCATGCTCACCTAGATATCTTGTTCTAGGACTTTTCTGAATCATCTGAAATCTTGTTGTTTGAGACGTGCTAATTATCTATTTATTTTTGGAGGTAAACATGAGCCCTTAATTGTTCTTTACTTGACAGTCATATATGTTCTTTGTTGTCGCGTAGATTTTCTCCTTTAAGCACCTCAGGAGAGTCTCGAACTGCCTAAATTAGAGGTCTTAAACACCTCCAGGGCCATAAGGAAGGGACGGGTAATGCACGCATAGAGTTCGTCTAATTAAAACAGCTTATAACCGCTAAAGGGAGGGTAATTGGGTAGTAAAGGATATGATGACCTGTGCGCTAATGCCACGTGTAACCCCTCTATTTGAGGAAGGTTTATCGGGTATTGCACAGATGTGATCCTATAGGCTAATAAACCTAGGAACTCCCTTATTCTTTTTTTAATAATCTCTATGTGTTTAAATTATTTTATTTGCTTAATAACTAATTAAAAAAATGAGTTTGGACGGGACCCACCGTTGTGTACCTCGAGGGGTGCCTGACACCTTCCCCTCAAGGTAATATCAAGCCCTTACCCAATCTCTGGTAACACAAATTGGTTTATATGAGTTACCTGCATTAGGTGCCCTAACGCACCTTAAATCCGTTAGGTGGCAACTCTTCAATTTCCATACCCCTTTCCCAAAATGAAAATGAGTTGTCCCAAAATGTCGAAACCCCGAATCCGCGATGAAAAAGGGGGGGCGTGACAATTACGCCTCGGGGCATTTCCTCGATCTTCGACATATGGTTGGTATCTTTCCTTGTTTGATTTCGATTCCCTTTCTTCATTCCTTGACTCTTTTTCTAATAGCCTTCTTGGATATACTGAGCCCGAGGGGGCTCCCAATTGGTCTTCCTCGACCCTGATCTTCGATTGATACCTGTTATGCACATTTGCCCAAGTTACAGCGGGATACTCGATCAAGTTTTGCTTCAGCTGCTTCGAAGCTATCAAGCTTCGTTCATCAAGCCCTGAGTGAAGGCTTGCACCGCCTAGTCATCGGGGACTAGTGGTAATTCCACTCGCTCCATCTGAAAGCGGGATACGAACTCTCTTAGCATCTCATTCTCTCTTTGTTTAATTTTGAAGACATCGGACTTCCTTGTAGCGACCTTAATGGCACCAACATGTGCCTTCACAAAAGACTCTGCCAACATGGCAAACGAATCTATTGAGTTCGGGGGGAGGTTATGGTATCACATCATGTCCCCCTTGGACAGTGTTTCTCCAAACTTCTTCAACAAGACGGACTCGATCTCATCGTCTTTTAAGTCATTCCCTTTTATACCACAAGTATAGGTGGTAATATGCTCATTAGGATATGTGGTCCCGTTGTACTTTGGGATATCGGGCATCCTGAACTTCTTCGTAATGGGCTTCGGAGCCGTACTCTATGGAAATGGTTTCTGCACGAACGTTTTCGAATCTACCCCTTTCAAAATTGGAGGTGCGCCCGAGATCTGATCGACCCTCGAGTTATAGGTTTCTATTTTTTTGTCGTTGGCCTCTATCTTCTTTTCTCCTGATTCAATCCTTTTGGTGAGGTCCTCGAGCATTTTCATAATAGTGGGGTATGTTCCTGACCCGTTGTTACTCGATTTTTCTGGTGCTTGCTCAACTCGAGGAGTTGTTTCCAGTCCCACTGTCCGCGCAAATTTCCATCGGTATCAGTGTCTATATCAACATTCAAAGCATTGTGTGAGCCTACATTGACGGGGATTTGTGCTGGTGCTACCCCAGGGTTTTGCGGTGGCACACTAGCGACTAAGGCTGTAGCACTGTTCTCTCCATGGAGATCAAGACCATTGTTTCCATGTGCATTTGTTGAGTTAGACAATTTTTTGACTGAAATCAAAGATTCTTGGACAAGAAGAAGTGTGAAAAATAACTTGTGTTTTCAGAAAACTAGCATCAAAACAATCTCTATTATTTTTAGCCCCACGGTGGACGCCAAACTGTTTACCTTGAAAATGGTATTAACAATTATATTTGATTTGTGGTTCTAAAAATATGTGATTTATTCCAATACTATTTAATAATCAAGAAGTAATGAATGTAAGTAAGGAAAATGAGATAAGCAAACCAAAGTTGTCATAAGACTGGGGCCTCGAGCTCACTGGAATCGGGGGCCTCATGGCCGGATAATAGATATAAATGAAGAACAATAAATGAAGAACACTAAATAAGGAACAATAAAGCTGAGAGATAGTGTTGAGCACGAAAAAATCAGAGAATGTTCTATTGCAGTAAATGTTGTGTCTTACAAGAATGATTGGGGTCCCCTTTATATAGGAGGGGTGAATCCCAATAGATTACATGTCTAATTATGAAAGAAAAATGCTATTGGTGCAGTTGTATAACGGCCTTGTATGAACTTGTACTATCTTTGCAGACCTTATCAACTCTAACCACGTGTTCTTGGGAAATTTCTGCCTTTCCATGACGGTCATCGATTATTGACTGCTCTGAGGTAGGCCGTGATGGGCCTTTGATATACTTCCTCGAGATATGCACTTCGAGGTCGAACTTCAGACTCTACTTCGAGCCTCTCGAGATCGGGCTTGGCATGCCATAGAGGCCTCGATATCGGACTCTCCGATATCGACTGTATACACTTTTTACATCGGTATCTGAAATTCGTAAAGTAATGAAAAGAGCATCATAGTGCGGAAAGGCCAAATCGTGGGTATCTGACTTATCGAATATGATACTTTCTTCGAGGTCGTCATACTGTTCATAGATGATCGACCGCTTCAACTTGTGGGTGGTGGTGAATTTCACGTGATTGATTACTGCGAGGTCGCCTCCGCCGATGATCATTTGGATGGTGCGAGCTGGGGAGGGTGGCTTTGGTGGTCCTTGATATTTTTCCCGCCCACGGGCGAAATTGGCTCTTCGTCGGTCGCTCATTAGCTCCTTAAAATGTCCTTGGTAGAGCATGTTTACTACTTCTTGCCGCAAGGCAATATAGTCCTCGATCTTATGGCCTCGTTCCTGATGGAATTCGCAAAGGGCATTCGACTTTCTAGTGTTTGGGTCGGACTTCATCTTCTGCGGCCATTTCACCTTGGGGCCGAGCTTCTTTAGGGCGTAGACTATTTCTGAAGAAGAAACACAAAAATTATGAGCGGATAATAGTGGAGGCATACCTCTTTAGTTTCGGTGAGTCCCCGTCTGTGCCTAGACTGGCCGTCGCCATGGTGTGGGGGAGGGGTGGTAGGACGGTCGTTCTGACATATGGTTGGTGCCTATCGCGATTGATACATGGACCTACATGGTCTCTCCGATTGTCATTCCGGTGACCTTTCCTTGACTCCATCTGGACTGATGTCAACCACTGGGTTGGACCGTTAAGGTCATCCTCGTCTTCTCTCACCTCAGAACAATAAGCGTTGTGTATCTCTTCCCAGGTGGTGAGGGGTATTTCATGAGCCTGCTTAATAGTTTTCTGGTCGCCCTTGACCCACTTCTGTTCAACCTGTTCTGGAAAGCTGCTACCGCCATTCCCTCTAACACGTTTGGAAGGCTTATTCTCACTCTGTTGAACTGAACAAGGAAGTCCCTGAGTCCTTAACCGGGCGCTTTTTCAATGGCAAATATGTCATTCACCCTGCCTTCTGCTTTTTTGGTCCCGGCATGGGCGGTGACGAACTTATTGGCTGTTAGCCCCTAATATTGAGTCATGACGGATGTCGGGCAGAATCTATGTCAAGGGCTTGTACATTGCCCCTTGGCATAGGTTTGTGCGGGTGTTGGCAAGCAATGTGCGGAGCTGGATGTGTGTCTAAGTTAGTGCATGGACTTAGACGAGTCAGCTAGACAAGGTGCCTTGAGTGATGGCAAGGCGGCCTTGATTGTGGGCGACGACTATGGCAAAGGAAGGCGCATTGCACTTGACAAAGGCATGTGTGCGGATCAGTGGGACGACAAGGTTTGTGACAAGACATGGTCATGAGCTTATGGGCGAGGCATGGTCCAAAGACAAGGCAAGGCAGGAAGGATAAGTGTGGGCAAAAGCTGTAGAACAAGTGTGCAAGTCATGTGACTGAAGAAGTGTGTTGTGCATGTGCTGTGGAAGTTAAAGCCATGTGCAGTTGGCAAAAATGCTGAAGATGAATTCAAATTCGTGGGAAGGTTTGAATTCAAATTTAGGACAAGGTAGTTAGCTTTTTTTTAGGCCTGTCATGTGCAAGGCACATTGTATAACTGCCCGGTAACTGCCCCTCTGTAAATTTGCTATAGGCAGCCCCTTTTATATATTGTATTTCGTTGGCATTAAGGAAAGTATCATATGTGAGCCTTTCCAACTGAGTTCCTTTGTATATTATGTGATAATTAATAAAGGTTGTATGTTTACCCATATAGCAGTATGTTGCTTACGTTTTACTAAAGTCTGAAATTGTCTAAGTCCTAAACTGTGTGCGAAAAAGTAAGGCTGAGTGGCTGTGTGTTTGGTATTGCTGTGCAGTGTTGATTGTGCTAAAATCGGCCCTGTAACAACTGGTATCAGAGCCTGGCTCGTGAATTGGGACGATGTCTGGTGGATCCACTTCGGACTTGCGCGAGCATGTTCAAAAGTTGGAGGCGCTGATTGGGGTGACTGATGATCCTTTGGATTTGGATGATCTAATTACTGAGATCTTCCTTTCTAAGGAACAGTTTCGTGATGGAATTCAACAAACATGTGAAGCCACGAATGTGTTGGTTGAGGAACTGAAGAAGGAAAACGAAAATCTTAGCTTGGAAATCACCGTTCTTCGAAGGGCGTTGGCTGCTCCTGGCCAAGGCAGTGAAGAACGTTCCAAAGTGAAGATCCCTGAACCAAAGGCTTTTGGTGGAGCGCATAGTTCTAAAGAACTAGAGAATTTTCTGTGGGATATGGAGCAATATTTTGTTGCTGCCAAAGTTCCAAACGGGGAGAAAGTGACCATAACAAGCATGTATCTCACGGGAGATGCTAAATTATGGTGGAGAACTCGCATGGCTGATGATGAAAGTGAGGGCAGACCCAAGATAGATACGTGGGAAAAACTCCGAAAGGAAATGAAGGACCAGTTCTTGCCTAGCAACGCATCTTGGCTTGCTAGGGATCGCTTGAAACGCCTGCGGCAAACCGGAACAGTTCGTGACTACATTAAGGAATTTACTTCCTTGATGCTGGATATTCATAATATGTCGGAGGATGAAAAGTTGCACAATTTTATTTCTGGTATGCAAGCATGGGCGCAGAACGAACTTCGGAGACAGAACATGAAGGATCTTCCGAGTGCGATTGCTGCAGCAGATTCTTTGGTGGATTATCGCAGTACCCGGAGTCTTTCGAAAATTCCCTCTACTTCAAAACCTAAGAAAAATGTGGAGAAGAAAGGGGAATGGAGGAAGGAAGTTCGAAAAGAAGTTGTGGAAAAGGGCAAGGCTATTGTTGATGGACCTGCTAGAAACAAAGGCATCCCAAATAAAAAGAGCGATGGTTGCTGGACTTGCGGCAACCCCCACATTGCCAAAAACTGTCCAAATCGAGAACGGGTGAATGCTTTGCTTGCTACTGAAAATAATCGGGAAGGAGAAGGTAGAGAAGTTGTTGCTGCACTGGTAAATCCTTTACAATTTCTGAATGTTATTTCATTGGTAAATGCTACAAGCAATGAGACGAACCCTCATTCCTTGCTAATGCACATCGAAATGAAAATTGGAGAGAAAGCTGTGATATCTATGGTAGTACTGGCGCTACTCACACCTTTGTCTCGGCCAATTTAGTGCATAAGTATGGATTGAGTATGAGCAAATGTCCCTCATATATAAAGACGGTGAATGCCAAATCACAAGCCATTGTGGGCATGGCTTATAATGTCCCCATGTCTGTTGGAAATTGGAAAGGGAAAGTCAATTTGATGGTGATTCCCTTAGAGGAATTCGAGGTGATCCTTGGAATTGATTTCATGAGGAAGAATTGCTTCGTTCCAATGCCCCATTTGGATGGAGTAATGATCATGAACGAAACGGCTCCTGGTTTTGTAAAGGTTGTTCATCCTTATGGAAAAGAAGAGACTCAACGGAGGGCTTCGTTAATTTATGCTATGATGGTTGAAAAGGGTTTAAAAAGGGAAGATGATACTTTCCTTGCTACTATGGTTGAAGTGAAGCCCGATGTGCAGGTTGAAGTACCGGACTGTGTCGATCAAATATTGTGTGACTTTACTGATGTGATGTTGCCTGAATTGCCGAAAAACTTGCCACCAAGGAGGGCTATTGATCACAAAATTGAGTTGCTGCCAGGTTCAATGCCTCCTTCTCAACCTCCTTATAGAATGGAGCCAAAAGAGTTGGCTGAATTGAGGAAACAGTTGGATGATTTACTTTATGTGGGACTGATTCAGCTTTCGAAAGCTCCATTTGGTGCACCTGTTTTATTCCAAAAAAAAATAGGACGGGACTCTAAGGATGTGTGTTGATTATCGAGCATTGAACAAGGTGACGATGAAGAACAAATACCCGGTTCCATTGGTGCAAGATTTGATGGATAGATTGATCAAGGCGTGCTGGTTCACGAAGCTTAATTTACGGTTTGGTTATTGGCAGGTGCGGATAGCGGAAATAGATGAGTCTAAAAAAACTTGTGCCACAAGGTACGGCTCATATGAATTTCTGGTTATGCCGTTTGGGTTGACGAATGCCCCTGCTATGTTCTGCAACCTGATGAACGATGTTCTATATGAGTACTTAGATGATTTTGCCGTTGTCTACTTAGACGACATAGTCATCTATAGTAGGAACTTGGATGAACATATGTCGCATTTGATTAAGGTATTGTCTCGTTTGAGGGAGTACCGGCTCTATGTGAAGATGGAGAAATGTGAGTTTCAAAGACAGGAGATAAAGTTTCTTGGGCACTTGGTGAGCCAAAATCAGGTGTGAATGGACCCGAACAAAGTGCAGGTCATTGTGGAATAGCAGGAGCCAAATTCAGTGAAAGAGTTGAGGTCTTTCCTCGTGTTGGCTAATTACTATCGGAAGTTCATTGCTTGTTATTCTAAGAAGGCTTCTCCTTTGACAGATTTGTTAAAGAAGAATGTTAGGTGGGCATGGTCTGAAAAATGTAATGTTGTGTTTGATGTGCTAAAAGATGCTATTGCTTTAGAACCTATCTTGCGGCTTCCTGATTTTGAACTGCCCTTTGAAGTCCATACTGATGCTTCTGACAAGGCTGTTGGAGGTGTGCTAGTTCAAGAAGGCCATCATGTGGCCTTTGAAAGCAAAAAATTGAATAAAGCGGAGCACAGGTATTCGGCTCATGAGAAAGAAATGGTTGTTGTTATTCACTGCTTGCAGATCTGGCGTGTTTACTTGCTGGGAACAAAATCCATTGTGAGGACGGACAATGTGGCTAATACGTTTTTCAAAACACAGAAAAAGTTGAGTCCAAAGCAAGCACGTTGGCAGGAATTTTTAGCAGAATATGATTTTGTGTGGGAGCACAAACCGGGAAGACACAACCAAGTTGCGGATGCATTGAGTCGGAAAGAAGTATTTGTTGTTGGTTATTCAATTACAAGACTTGAGTCAAATTTTCTTGATAAGATCAAGTCAGCTGCTGTGAATGATTCATTGTACATAAAAACAATGAATCATGTAAGAGAAGGTACAGTGAGGAGTAACTGGATCGAGGAAAATCTTCTCCATTTCAAAAGGGGGAGAATCGTGGTACCACTTGGTGACGGGCTGCGTCGTGAGTTGCTGAAGGAGACGCATGATACACTTTGGGCTGGTCATCCGGGAATTGAAAGGATGATGGCTCTGCTGTCCCGATATTCTTTCTGGCCAAAGATGGAGCATGATGTGGAAGCTTATGTGAAAAGTTGTCTTGTGTGTCATCTTGATAAAATCGAACGGAAGAAGAAGGAGGGTTTGCTACAACCTCTGCCTATTCTAGAAAAAACGTGGCAATCTGTTTCTATGGATTTTATCAGCGAATTTCCTAAGGTTAATGGGTTGTCTTCAATCATGGTTGTGGTTGACAGGTTTTCAAAGTATTTTGTTTTTATTGCTGCCCCAACTGAATGTCCCTCAAAGGTTGCTGCTGAGTTATTCTTCAAGAACGTTGTTAAGTATTTCGGAATGCCAAAGGATGTTATTAGTGACAGGGATGCACGGTTTACAGGCCGGTCCTGGACTTATTTGTTCAATCCGATGGGTACAAACTTGAAATTCTCGACGGAGAATCATCCCCAAACTGATGGCCAAACCGAAAGAATCAATCATTTGTTGTAAGAATACTTGAGGCATTTCGTGACTGCTAGTCAGTGAAACTGGACAGATTTATTAGACTATGCACATTTTTCCTATAATTTGCACAAGTCTTCAGCAACAGAGAAGAGTCCATTCGAGATTGTTCTGGGAAAACAGCCTAAACTACCAACAGCGATTGCACAATAGAAAACTGGAGGGAAATGTCCAGCTGCCTATCGCTATGGTTGGGATCTACAAGTCATGATGGAAGAATCAACAAATAGTTTGAACATGGCACAAAAACGAATGAAGAAGTATGCTGATCGGAACAGGCGTCCATTGGAGTTCAAAGTAGGCGACAAAGTGTCATTGAAGCTTACTCCTCAAATCTGGAAAAAGATTGATAGCAGGGTAAGGCATAGAGCATTGGTTTTGAGATATGATGGTCTCTTTGAAGTTATTGAAAAGGTGGGTGAAGTTGCTTACCGATTGAAGCTGCCAGAAAGAATGAAGATACATCCAACTTTCCATGTGAGTTTTTTGAGGCCTTATGTTGAAGATATTGAAAATCCGGATAGGCACAAAATAAATAGAGCTCCTCCTGAGGTTCGCACTCAGATTGAGGACGATATTGAAAGGATTTTGGACCATCGGGTACTTGGGATACACAAAAAGAATAGGCGGAAATTTTTTTTGATTCAATGGAAAGGCAAGTCCGAGGCAAATTCAACTTGGGAGAAGGGTGCTTCTTTATGGCAATTTGAACATCAAATAGAGGACTACTTGAAATCAACCACGACGAGGGCGTCGAGTTCAAATAGTGGGGATGGTTTGTTAGCCCCTAATATTGAGTCATGACGGATGTCGGTCAGAATCTATGTTACGGGCTTGTACATTGCTCCTTGGCATAGGTTTGTGTGGGTGTTGGCAAGCAATGTGCGGAGCTGGATGTGTGTCTAAGTTAGTGCATGGACTTAGACGAGTCAGCTAGACAAGGTTCCTTGAGTGATGGCAAGGCATCCTTGATTGTGGGCGACGGCGATGGAAAAGGAAGGCGCATGGCACTTGACAAAGGCATGTGTGCGGATCAGTGGGACGACAAGGTTTGTGACAAGACATGGTCATGAGCTTATGGGCAAGGCATGGTCAAAAGACAAGGCAAGGCAAGGCAAGAAGGCTAAGTGTGGGCAAAATCTGTAGAACAAGTGTGCAAGCCATGTGATTGAAGAAGTGTGATGTGCATGTGTTGTGGAAGTTAAATCCATGTGCAAAGCACATGTGCAGTTGGACAAAATGCTGAAGATGAATTCAAATTCGTGGGAAGGTTTGAATTCAAATTTAGGACAAGGTAGTGAGCTTGTTTTTAGGCCTTTCATGTGCAAGGCACATTGTATAATTTCCCAGTAACTGCCACTTTGAAAATCTACCATAGGCAGCCCCTTTTATATGTTGTATTTCGTTGGCATTAAGGCAAGTAGCATATGTGAGCCTTTCTAACTGAATTCCTTTGTATATTCTGCTAGAATTAATAAAGGTTGGGTGTTTACCCGTATAGCAGTGTGTTGCTTACGTTTTACTAAAGTTTGAAATTGTCCAAGTCCTAAACTGTGTGCGAAAAAGTAAGGCTGAGTGGCTGTGTGTTTGGTTAATGTCGTGCAGTGTTGATTGTGCTAAAATTGGCCCTGTAACATCTCCTCAAATGTCTCTATGGAACGTGCTGGTAATTGTGAGTACTATGTGAGGGCTCCCCCGGTCAGGGTTTCGCCGAATTTCTTCAGCAGTACCAATGGCACTTGTTCTTTGGTAAGGTCGTTGCCTTTCATGGCGGTGACGTAGTGGATGATGTGATCTTCAGGGTTCGTTGTGTCGTCATATATTTTTAAGTATGGCGGCATCTTGAAAGTTTTGGGTATGGCATGTGGTGTCGCCTCATTGTTGTACATCTGTTCCACGAACCGGCCGACGTCCCGTTTTGGCAGGAGTTTTGGGGCGCCCGGTATCTTATCAACCCTCTCTTGGTGTTCCCTTATTTGGTCGCGAAGTGCCTTATTCTCGTTCTCCATCTCTTCTATTTTTCTCAGAATAGCAGCGATGGCAGCATTACCTGCATCATCAACAGTGTGAGTGTTACTTGTTGGGGGAGGAACGTGTTGCTCGTTGATAGTCGTTGTGATGTTGACTCATGCATTGTTTCTATTCGCCCATTGAGCGGGTTTGTCGAATATACTATTTAGAGTACTTGTCAGTCATGCCTCCAATAATTTTTCCACTGCTGGCGGTGCTTCCTCCGTCGTGGACGTAGAGGCTCCTTTCCCATGAGAAGCAGTAACGCTCCCATGGGGGGTGAGATTCCGCCTTGGTGAGGCGCTTGGCGTCAAGTTCTCCTCGTCATCTCTGTTAACCTCGTGATGGTGCTTAAGAGGTTAGTAGTGACGCCCGCTACTGCTTTTAATCTTTCCTCTCTGCTTCCTGCCATTATTAGTTCGTGCAAGCAAGAAAAAGAAAGCTTTGTCGTCGTTTTTTTTAGATCTAGAAGGAACTAAAATTTTAACTAGAAATTCCCCCCAGACGGTGCCAAATTGTTTGACCAAAAAGTGCTAAGCTTTTTGTTAAACTAATTAAGTAGTAAGATAATAGGTAAATCTTAGTTAAGCATAATAAATTCTAGATCTAAAACTAAATGGAATCAATGATGTAGGGGCGTATTCAAGATTATTAAATGTCACTAAGGTGTTCACTGATTATCAATGAATGAGAGGATAATGGCAGATAACAAATATCATAAATGGCAATAAATGTAAATAGGAGGAATCAGTCACCTAAATATCAAATGATGTGGACGATTCAACCTTCTGACAATAACGTGTGACAACAAAATATGAGAATGGACAAAGTGTTTTTGAATCAGTCTCCCGTTTCTCGAATTTATTTTTGCGTTCTAATTTTTTATTTAGTTGATTCAATGCAATATAAGGAAAATTGTTCTTTTGCATATTTGCATCAAGAAACCAAAGATGATACTGCTACATAACTAATGAATTTAACCAGCTTTAATTGGAAAGAGAAATCAATTTGACACTATGAGATTTCGTGACATAGTTTTGTGCTCTAATATTCATGGATATTATAAATAGGGGTTACACAGAGTTGCTCAATTTTTATGTAATGATGGAGAACAAATTTACAAGGACTTTGTACACAGTTTCGCTGTTTAGTTATCATACTAGTAGACATGGAAGAGGGAGGGAGGAGTAAGGGAAATCGAGGGCGGCATTCGAAGGTGGTTAGGGGAAGGGCAGAGGTGATGATTGAGCAAAAAGAGAAATAAATTTAAAAAAAGAAAGTTCAGCTTTTCACGCGCTCAAAAGAGACGCAAATCACACAATGTAACAAGTCAACGTTTTATGTTTTAAGTGTCACACGAGTGGAAATGAATTGAAGCGTCAAAATAGAAAAAGAGTAAGCAAAGGTGTCAAAATAAAAGGGGGGCCAATTTAAGGAGCCGCTTATGGGTTTGGCCTTAAAAAAACACTGAAAAAGGGCATTGAATAACTGATCAACATCATCATACCACCACACATCCATCACTAGCGGATCAACAATTTACAAATATTTTTATGAGTATTGGGGGTGATAAAAATGTAAATTAAAATGTAAATTCGGATTATTTCACTCATCAGTGAATATCATCAATAGTTTCTTGAGAACTTTATCCGCCGAAATGTTATTGCAGTTTTCCAACAAAAAATATTTTGAATAAAAATTTATTTAGAATTCCGGTGGCATGTTTGTCGCTAGTTCATCGGATATCATTTTCTGAATCTTTTTTTGTTATTTGTGAGTGCCTGTACATAAAGTCATAACTCATAACTAGAGGAGAGCCTGACACCATTGGTATCTGGCAGCCTTGTGAGTTAGCAACTAAAGCCAGGGACAAAATATGAATGTGAATTCTAAAATCTTAAGACTAAAACATGAACAAAGTACAGAGAGCTACCACTCATATCATTTTATTGTCTCGACAAAACAAACTCAGGGTTCAGGAAACTAACATTTATTGCAGCACATTAGAATAGGAAGAAAATGCTTAAAGGATTAATGCTAGAATATTAAGTACCTTACTTAAGGGGGAGTCTGTCGCTATGCCACAGTGAAAGTAGCACCATAAAAACTGAGCAATGTCTTTTACAGAAAAGAATTGGTACACAAGCAAAAAGTCTTGATTATAATTTATCAGTCCATATCCAGTTTCAGGATCCTGAAACACGCGTGATGAATACAGACACTTACATCCCATCAGGCAGTAACCTGACCAAATAGACACTTGCGAATCTGCAAGATTTAGGAGAAAAATTAAGCAGAGAGAAAATTCTTGGAAACCATGGAAGCAATGATAAAATCTGCAAAATTGATGGAAGAGGCAGCACTTATCTGACGGACACAAACAAAAGGATAGAGCTTTAAGTAACCTTTCCCCCACCCAGCCAAAGAGGGGAAGAACCAGCAGAAAGCTCGTTCTTGCTCTCCCCCACCCTTAGTACACTCGACTCATCTTACTGGGGAGTGGTATGTGATGTCTAGAGGTGGCAAATTGGTTAAAAGAAAACAGTTAGCCACCCATATTATCCATCAAAAAATGGGTTGGATAATGAACCATTTAAAAATGGGTTGAATATGGATAAGAATCATATTATCCACTTAGAAAATGGTTAACTAAATGGACCAATGGATAACTTATGTGTTTAACTTTTACATTTGTTAAGCCTCAAATTAGGGTTCCTCAAGTTTGGAAGACTACGAATTCTCCCAAAAGTGATATATTCAAGAAGCCATGAATATTATCCGCCGGATAACCCGTTTTTTATCCGTCTCAAGTACGGTCGGGTTGGATAATTTATCTGTTTTTTAATTACCCGTCTTGACCCGCTCATATCCGACCCGGCCGACCGTTTGCCACCCCTAGTCATGTCATTTAGTCATTTCTTTTTATCACCCATCCTCACTTTCATCTACCACTAAACTCATCTTTACGTATGGATGCTTCTGAATTATATTAACCAATTGGGTGTGAAAACTGTCCGAGAGTCTAGTCTCGATAAAGACTAGTAAGCAGCAGACATGCCCACTACTCAAAATTCCTAAATGTATGTAACAAAAACAATAGCAAAGGAGCTTATTGGAGATGTTATGCCACAAGGTTAGAAGTGCAAAATGCCATTGAATTGGCATGCACAAACTATTTTACGGAGATCAGCATCATCAGCAACTATAAATATCCAAATGCCTATCCCAAAAACAGAAAAAGGAAAAAAAGAACATTTAAGATGTTTTTTATGCGTAATGAACATGTAAGACGCTTAGTAACTCATCCACATGACATCTGAAAAATAACATGGGATGCATGACATTTGGAGTAGACAGATACAACCCGGCATATAGACCACAAATGTATAAACGCTGGTGGAAGGAAAACTAGAAAAATTGGCAAGACAAGAACACAGAATTATGAGGAGTACGGAGATAAGGACAAGAGCAAGAACCTCGGGTAGTTTTTTACGGAACACAACTTCCAATCTGGCATCAAGTGTGTTCTCACACACAATTTTCCCATCTCGAGAAGCCAATACTACTCCTCCAGAGCTGTCGGGATAAAGAAAGATAAATTACTAAGAGGAGCTACTTAGCATTTCAGATTAATAATTGAAGCAACTTACCAAGAAGGACCATGTGCATTATGATGAGATGGGGCGGGTGGAAGGTGGATGTGGTCAACTATGATCTCAGGTGAGTGGACCATTGCCTTCTCTGCATACTCCTCCTTTGCAGCATCCAATACATCTTCTACCAGGTGTACATCATCTTTTCGACAACGCAGCAGGACAGAAGGCTCTTTAAGTCTGAGTAAACTCTGCAATCAAAGAGTAGCTCCCATCTTATTCCCAAAGAAAGAAGCAATATCAGTTCAAAAAGCCACCTAGACCTATTGACAAGTCAAGCCCCATTATAGTCATAGACAACACAAACTGCAAATAGTTTAGTTTTAATCATTGTATCTCCTTTTGGCAATAGCACAAGAAACTAGGAACTTGCAAAGGAAAAGAAAGATCACATTACAATGAACATTTTTTTGGATAGATATCACATAAATGAACATATGTGGCGAACTCAAGATTTTGTACAGCAAAACTTTGGTTCTTGAAGGATCTAACTTGAAGAGAACAGAAGAAACACAAACTCTTTGTAAGGCTAACCAAATGATTCCTTGGTATCCGAAACAGCAACCTTGCCTCCTGTAATCTTAGCAATTTAACCACTAGTGTGGACTAAATATGAGATTTATTTTCACAATTTATTTTATCAACGTATTGTCAAATACAAAATATATGATCAGAACTAAATAAGAATTCATAATCTGGTATGCAACGGTGCAGATAATATGAATACATCAACATATCAACTGAAGATACTGATGATCATCTGATGAATAGCTTGTCTTTTCGTAAAATAAGCTGGCTAATTTTCTGAGTTTGGATAATTTGTTTCAGAAAATCTAGAAGCAAAGAACAAAATCTCATGGTAATGGTTATTACTCAATAGTACCTGAACAATAAGATCATGAAGAAGCTTCTTATAGATATGATGGTTGTGGTGATGGCTAACATGTAAGAGCTCCTTTGCTGCTGCTTCCTTCATGGAGCTAACCAAGTCATCCTGAGCTTGGAGAACTTTGATCCGAGAGGCATTGAGTTGCATGGAATACTCACTGCAAGAAATGCATAACAAAAGAAAGTAAAAGATTATGTTGGACAATAAAGTTGAAATTAGATAATTTATTAAAAAGAAAAAGTTCAATGTTCAGCTTTTGGAGCAAAATCCAAACATCAATCAATCAAATTAAATCTCATTTAATCATGTGGCTTATTTGAAAAAGAAAAACGAAAGGCCACAAACATAGCACTATGTTCAAATAAGGTTTGCAATCACTTTTTCCACCATGAATTGCTGTTAAACAGAAAGGTTTTAATGATGAAAGTAGAAAAAGAATCAGTGTCAAACGTGGAAGCCCAAACATACAGTAAATACTAATTAGTAAGTGTTGTAAACAATTCTTTTATCTAATAGATACCCAATACTATGGGCCACGGAGAATGTAAATCCATGATGCCTAAAAATGAAAGTTTCAAGTGCGAACAAAGATCATACAATGACAAATGAATACAAAAATTGGCATGCCAAATCAGGATGTAGTTATTATAAGTTAAAGACAACATCTTTTCAAAAATCTTCTATTAACCTCATTTTCTTAGCATTTGGTAAGCAATATCTGGATCCCAAACACAATTACGTACACTGAGAGTACAAAGATCTCATTGCACTATGAATGACTTTTAACTATGATATTAGGTTAGTTACCATTTTTAACAGATTACTAGTTAATGCTTATGAAAAGATATAATTTTATAAAAAAAAAATTCACCATGAGTGCATAGAACTTAAACTCACTACAAATAAAAATACTCGAACAATGATTGCAAATTCAGACAGAGTTTTGAACTTAACTTTTCCACAAAAAAACAACATTTATAAATAAAAGCATCGAAAAATCTCAAAATTAATCACAATCAAGTTAAGAGAATCACATTTTCTTACGAACGTCAACTTGTTTCTCCTTGCGTTCGAATTCTTGTCTGATCTTCTTCTTCTCCGCTTCCACTAGCTGCAACTTCTCAATGTTGAATTCCTAACAACAAAATCACAGCCAATGTACATAACATAAGATTAATTAAACTCGATTTACTTAAAATTAAAGCGTAATTTGTATCATTAAGGAACTTACTTCTTCAGCGGAAACGGAAATCTCATTAGCTTTTTCCTCCGCTTCTTGGCGGATGAATCTGACCATCTGCTGGATCTGCTTGGATACATCTGTGTCGTTCATTTTCGGATCTGGATGAATCGAACGGTGAAATGAAGTGATTTGAGTGAATGGCTCTTTTTTTTTTCTCAGATGAGATATATAATTGGGTTTGTTGTCTTAATGCCACCCCTCTTCCGTTATATCACTATCTTCTCCCTCGTGTTTTGACAAAATTACTTTATCGACCTGTGATGTTTATTTAAATTTCACTTAAGTATCTAAATTTACGCGGCTACGGTATCAAATATGAGTATTTTGATTTTACCTTTTGGTTAACTTTAGAGTCATCCGTACCTTTCTCGTTGAGTCCGGAATCAAAATGTGATTCTTTTGTACTCACACTGTCGAAATATATAAAAAAAAATCAAGAATCAAAATATGTATAACGTCCTTTAAAGAGCACTATACTTAATGATTATTTGCCCGTTAAAGGGTATTATATTTGAATTTGAAAAAAGGGTCAGGTATAATGTTATTTATTAAGGCGCTACAGTATAGCACCTTAATAAACGACGTGTACGTACATAATAAATCCGTCCCCTTCCCTTCGTCTACCAAATCAGAACTCCTCCCCCCCTCTCTAAAAAATTAAAGAACAACGGTCCCCCCCATTAACGACCAAAAAAATTTTGAGTGGACCCCACCCGTCCCATAAAAAGTAAAAATTTTCAGTCCCACATCCTAGCTATGGCGTTATATCGTTGTGGGTTGTTCGTTTCGGCTCCAAATCGCCAAAATATTCAACTTTCCAAAAACCTTATATCGAGGTATTACGACTTAATTTTTGTTGAAACTCGTATAAAAAATGCATATTAGTTGTTTATTATGTGTTCTATGTTATTTTTTTTTATTGTTTTGCGATTTAACTATTTTATTATTTTTATCCGGACTATGATATTAGTATGCTTAAAAAATTAGTAAAAATAGAGAAATTATTATTTGTTGCTAAAAAAAGTTAGTTAGTTACTTTTTAATGTGGTATATGTATTTCGTAAATATTTTGTGATTAAATTTCTTTATTATTTTTACTTGATTTAGATTATTTATTTGCTTAAAAACTAGTAAAATAGATAAATTGTTACTTTAGTTCCCTCTAGTGGTATCTTGTGGCCTAATGTAGTGCCCTTTTCGCATAGTAAAATGTAGTGCCCTTTAGCGTAGTATCCTTGTAGTTATTGAAATTAATCATTTAAGTATCTGTTATACCCAAAAATATGTCAAAATAATTGATAGTTCAAACACAAATATGTCCAATTCTTGTCAATGATTGTAAGAAAATAACATGAGAAAACAATAATATTTCTCGGATACCTTGGTGCTACTGGGCCTCAAATATCGAGCCCGGAACCTATATGTGAATATTTAATAATTAAATCTTGTATAATTATGAAAATTAATTATTTAATTTTATTATAGTAAAAAAATAAGTGAGTAAAAAATAAACATATAAAATAATAAAACTAACATATACAATATTAAACTAACATATAAATAATAAACTAACATTTAAAATAACAGACATGTTGAGTGATAAATTGAGAAAATTTTCTCAGCATGAACACAAGAATTCAGGATAGCTCGGTGCTAATGGGCCTCAAATATCGAGTCCGGAACCCATATGTTAATATTTAATAATTAAATCTTGTATAATTATGAACATAATTATTTAATTTTACTATAGTAAAAAATAAGTGAGTAACAAACAAAAGTGAGTAACAAACAAATATATAAAATAATAAAACTAACATGTAAAATAATAAAACTAACATATAAATTAATAAAACTAACATATACAATGTTAAACTAACATTTAAAATAACAGACATGTTGAGTTGTAAATCGAGATAATTTTTTCATCATGAACAAAATAATTCAGGATATCTTGGTGCTACTGGGTCTCAAATATCGAGCCTGGAACCCATATGTGAATATTTAATGATTAAATCTTGTATAATTATAAAAATTAATTATTTAATTTACAAACAAACATATAAAATAGTAAAAATAACATGTAAAATAATAAACTAACATATTAAAGTAAAACAATATAATTAATATTATTTAATTTACAGTAGACGATATGGAGGTTCCGCCTTTGCATCCCGGACCTGCCAGCCTAGAGCTACTGTCATTACAGGGCGATCATAGGTCGTCCCACATATGGGAGGGACAGTTATTGGCCCAGACTTTCCACGCTAGAAGAGTAGACAATATGTGGGGCTTTCTCAAAGACCGCGCTCTCCATCCCCGTATAGTCAGACGCCTCCAGGATACGGGCTTTTATAGGATTGTGGAGATCGGCCGGCTGCAGCTGGATTGGTCGTTGATCACGGCCCTGATAAAGCGATGGCGACCGGAGACGCACACATTCCATTTGCCCATTGGCGAGGCCATTATCATGCTGCAGGACGTGGAGATCATGTATGGGCTACCCGTTGATGGACACCATGTTGCTCTCCGCATGCCATTAGAGAGTATACATGTTTGCAGTACTTGGACATGCTGCAGCGGCTCACCGGTTTCTAGCCACCGGAAGAGACTACACTGGTTAGGGTTAGTCGTCTGCAGTTGACGACTGTCCAGCAATATTTGGAGGCATTGCACCCTGACATCACAGTCGATACACCGGAGCTTCTATTCACCGGTACACGAGGTTGTTGTTGTTCCTTATGTTTGGAGGGGTTTTGTTCCCGAACACTTCGGGGAACCTAGTCAGCTTGAGATTTCTTCATCATCTTGAGCGGCTAGATGATTTACACCAGTACAGCTGGGGTCTTGCTGTTCTCGGCTACTCGTACAGGCAGATGTGCCGAGCGAGCATGGGCACCCAGCATGACGTTGCAAGATTTCTGCTGCTGCTACAGGTGAAAACTATTCGAATACTCTGTTCATTATAACATACCCAGTAATGATACACCTTAAATTTTACGTCCACTTTGTATGTTAGGTTTGGGCCTGGGAGCGGTTCCTGCAGTTGCAGCCACCTCTACCACCATTAGCTCCGGGTGCACCACCTACGTATCTTCCTCTAGCTAGGAGGTGGGTTGATAGGCGGGGATATGGATGAGAGTACGAGGCTCGACATAATCTCCCTTTGTGCAGGGATTTTTTGGATTTGCTAGAGGGCACACAGGTAAATGTATCCCTAAGTTTACTTGTCCTGGCTTCATATGTGTTGCGTATACTCACATTTTTTGTTGTTACTTAATAGTTCATTTGGAGGCCATATAGCGACGAGCTGATAGCTGGCTTGCCCGATTATTGCTCGGCCAACCGACTTATTTGGAGCTCTTCCGTCCCGTTGATGTGCCTTGATATTGTGGAGCATCATGCCACCGAGCGGGGTACTTCGCCAGTTTGGCTGCCCGCAACTTGTACCGCCACCGCCCGCCTGGGATACCACACATTACCAACGGGATGATCGTTCCAGGGCGGACCAGACATATATGGCATGGCTAGAGGCGCATATCGATACTTGGGACCGGCGACTTGACCTGATTCCCCCCCCCCCCCCCCC
>ML427886.1:47184-77501 GCA_005239525.1 Nicotiana knightiana
CCCTTCACCGCGCCGGACGGATACTGAGCATGATTATATGGGATGATACTGCAGCATTACCTGATTTTTCGTCGGGAATCCCATTTATCCCGTTGGTGGTCGGTACGTTCCATATGTTGGGAGGCACGACGCACTGGTATGTTATTTGGTATACTTACTTATAACTTTAACCTACCGTTCTGTAATTTATATTTTACATGTTGTGCAGGCTATTGACCTATATTTGTTCCACCACTTGGGACTGCAGATGCAGCAGCATACCGGCGAGGGAGCAACCACTTTGCACGAGTATGGCTGGCAGGTTATAGAGATGGCTGCCCGGACATTGGAGCGAGCCTGACATGATAAGAGCTTAGGACACGAGCCTGATTATGTGGTGCCAGAGCAGTACCATCGTGGGGCACCACGAGGTAGGGGTGTCCCAAGAGGTCGTAGGGGTAGACGAGGAGGTGGCACCCAGCAAGTTGGCGTTGAGGCACATGTTGAGGATGTTGGAGCGGATCGGCCAGGTGACCTCCATGAGCCAGACTACCCTCATCGCAGCATCTCGTCATTCAGCCTTCAGCTTCAGCTCACTCCAGGGACTTCGCAGGTGACCCCATTAGATCCATTGTTGATCACGGGCACGAGGATTATGCGAGAGGATTGGGATCAGTATTTTCCTGATCCTCTAGGCCCATCGACCGTTGTTGATGATCGGCCGACACGAGATGTGGATAGTGGGCACCGACTGAGTGATGGCTCATCATCGAGGGATGACATCATTATAATAGGAACTGATTCTTTATTAATCACTAGCCTCCAACAACAACTTAAGAATTCTTTTCACATGAAAGATCTGAGTACTCTAACATATTTCTTGGGGTTGGAAGTTCATTGTAATTCTTTAGGTGTATTCTTAAACCAGCACAAATATACCCAGGATTTGATTGCTAGCTGGTCTTATTATTCCTCTGTTGATACTCCATTGGAATTGAATGTAAAGTATCGTCGTGATGAAGGGGATTTTCTTCCTGATCCAACTTTGTTTCGACAATTAGTTGGGAGCCTAAATTATCTTACTATTACTCGGCCTGATATCTCTCTTGCATTTCAACATGTTAGTTAATTTATGGAGACTCCCCGTCATCTATATTTGGTGGCAGTTCGTCGTCATTCGATATCTCTTAGGAACATCAACTCGTGGATTATTCTTTCCTAGTGGTTATCCTATTCAGCTTAATGCATTTAGTGTTTCTAATTGGGCCGGATGTCCTGATACTCGCCGCTCCATCACGGGACGGTGCATGTTTCTCGGAGATTCTTTGATATCTTGGAAGAGCAAGAAGCAAGATCGTGTTTCAAAATCTTCAACGAAGTCTGAATATCGAGCAATATCGACTGCTTGCTTCGAGATTATTTGGCTTCGTGGTTTACTTGTAGAAATTGGATTTCCTCAATATAGTCCTATTTATCTCCATGCTGATAACACAAGTGCCATTCAGATTACAACCAATCCAGTTTATCACTGAAAGACCCAAGCATATTGAAGTGGACTGTCATTCTATCAGAGAAGCTGTAGATAGAAGAGATTACTCTTCCACATGTATCCAGTGATATTCAAATAGATGATGTGCTTAGAAAATCAAGTCATCGATTTCTAGTAGGCAAATTGATGCTTTTCGATCCACCAATATCAATTTGAAGGGGATGTTAGCATAATGGATAGATTGTAGAATATCAGATTGTAGAATATCTACACTAATATATTCTCGATATGGTGAATATATGGGATATTATTAGGGATATTCTACATTTAGTATAGAATATTGTGTAGCATTAGTTGTAGAATATATGAAGAATATTTTGTAGGATTTACATTTAGTGTAAGATATTTACTTTCTTTCATCTCTTATTTCTAATATGTATAAATACCAATGTGTCTGATGTATTTGAATCAAGTAATTGAGATAATTTCTCTCATGCTTTTTCTGTTCTTGAAAAATATGCTACAACACTTTTTTTTTGAGAAAAAAATATGATACAACACAAAAATGCTCAATGTTAACAATAGAGTGCCTTTGAGGTCCAATTAAACTTTAGCTTTTGGAGTTGTTTTACACGATCTTGTTTATTCCTGTTATTGAAAAAATAGCCAGCTAACAAAAATGAAGTTATGATTCACCACTTTTAAGGAGTGAAGTAGGGCTGGGCATATATTAGGCAAACCCGAAATCTAAAATCAAACGTTGACTTTTTTTGAATTTTTGGTTTGTATTTTCGGATTACGTATTGATTTTGGATTTAATTTTAAACTTTTTGAATTACGAGTTGGATGTTAGATTTGGTATTTTAGATTTTTGAATATCCGGAAATTCAAAATTTTATACTTTATATTTAATTCATTGCCCATATGGAAATAGTAATAAGTTCAATTACCCATTAGATAGTATCTCATATACTATTTAATATTAATTACTAAGTTAATGTCATAAACTTTCTATTTAGACTTGGTTTTGCTATTTCTATTTCTTATCCGCCCTTATTAATACCATTTGCACTTTCTTAATGATGATTTCATTGCTTGCATACTTTATTTCGATGATCATGGTAAGAATGAAGAATATTATAGGTAATTAAATATGAACGCTTCATTTAGATGTTCATTTTTACAAGAAGAAGAAACATACAACTTATAGGCTCAAAACTGAAAATTCGAAATATCCAAACCGATTAATCGAAACTGAATTTAAAAAGTCAGATTCAATCTGAGCTTATTGGGATCGAATTTGATTTGTCATTTCTTCAATCCAAAAATCAAAAATCCAAACCAAAATCTTCATATCTAATTTGAACTACCCGAATACCCACACCATTTAGAGTGAAGGGATCCAATTGCAACATCTTCAAAGTACTGGGGTGCAGCTGAAAATATCTAGCAAAGATACGTAACGGACCAACGGTACACTATCACGACATAGTGGGTATATCTTTATTCGTCTTCTGCCTATAAAAACGGAGTCCTTATTTCACTGTAAAATTCTCGCTTTCTCCTCGGTCCCGTTCAGAATCTGAATTGCAACGCGTAGGAGGATCTCTGAGGTAAAGTTTATCCTCTTTCTCTTCTTCAGTTGTGCTCAAATTTTCTCCCTATATGTATGTGTATGTATGTATATATTTGTGCATTTGGAGCTGATCTAGGGTTTTTTGTTAGGGATTTGGTGAATCATGGCATCCAAACGGATTCTCAAAGAGCTCAAGGATCTTCAGAAAGATCCTCCTACCTCTTGCAGCGCTGGTGATATTTCAAACCCTTTTCCTTTTCATTTTACTTCAAATTCCGTTTTTGATCTTCAATTTTCTTGCTGCCTTTATTAATGATTATGTATTTGTGAAACTTTTTTTACTAGTTTTTGCTGCTGATGCATGCCGAAATTATCATTAGTTTCTCAACTACATGATTAGATGGTTAACATTTTTACATTTCTAACTTGGGAAAGTGCAAAAATTGAAGGTTTTTTAGGTCCTTTGCACTGCACAAACATAAATTGATCCTAGCGACCTGTTCCGGGGTGGGGGGCCGGAACTTGTAAATAACCTGCATATGGTAGAGGTGACAGCCTATCATATCCAATGTCATGCTTGAGACTTGTTTAGAGTCTGCATCTATTAGGTTGTTTTCTGATTCTTTGTGTGTTCTTACATCTGTTGTTCGTATCATGAGTTGCTGAGGATCTGTTTGTAGTACACCCAGTTTTTCTGACACTTGTTTAAATGTCATCATGTGGCAAATTGTTCTCTTATTCTCTGTGCTTGCTTATGTTATCCATATCAGGCCCAGTTGCTGAAGACATGTTTCATTGGCAAGCAACAATTATGGGTCCACCTGACAGCCCTTATACTGGTGGAGTGTTTCTTGTTACCATTCATTTTCCACCTGACTATCCATTTAAGCCACCGAAGGTATTATATTTGTGTTGTATATTTGTTGATGACACTTGACAAGTTGCTTGTTTGTTTGCTTATTAACATGGTAAAACATGATGTTTTTGAATTTTTGATAGCTTATTTTGCAGAATCGAATTTGCTTGTCATTTTCTAGGCTTGTAATTTTACCGTATCAACTGGATTGAAATGTCTTTGTTCACTTTAATAACTTCTTAAGGTAAACAACTAAGCATAGATATTAAAGCTCAACTCAAATGGTGTCAATTTTTAATCGTGATCCTTTTCATTTCCCCTACAAAATCGCAACTCATATCGTAATGGCCTCTAAAAGAGCTCACATTTTTGGGTCAAGACCTTCATTCATTAGTCAATTAAATTTAATTCGTGTTAGCTTTCTGTTTCTTTAAAAAAATAAAACTATGTGAATGACTTGTTTGCTAATTGGATTTATACATTTGTGCACAATAGACACTTTAGCTATACTTAAAGAATTAGGTCGGCGGAGGAAAAGGATGCCATGAACAATATGGAGATTAGATAGCCTGTGGTCCAGATGGCATTCCCTTAGAGGTTTGGAAGTGTTTGGAAAGTTTAGAGTAGAATGGCTTACCAAGCTATTCTAAGAAGTGACAGGATGTCCGATGAGTGGAGAACCAGTACCCCTGATTCCAATTTATAAGAACAATGAAGATATTCAAAGTTGTGTGAACAATCGTGACAGTAAACTTATGAGTCATGCGATAAAACTCTAGAAAAGAGTGATAGAGCGTAGACTTAGGGACACTACAAGAGTGATTGAGAACCAGTCTGATTTATGCCCAATGAATCTACGACAGAATTATATTCTTGCTAAGAAGATTGATGAAAATTTATCACAAGATCTACACATGTATTCACTGACTTGGGGAAAGCATATGATAAAGTACTAAGAAAGGTCCGTTAGTGGGTGTTGGAGAAGAAAAGAATTCAAGTTAAATATATAAATGCCATAAAGAATGTGTATGGAGGAGCCACTACTAGTGTTAGCGCAGTAGCAGGAAACACAAATGAGTTTTTGTAGCCGTGGGTTCACATCAGGGGTCGACATTGAGCTCGTCTTGTTTATGGATGAGCTAATCAATACAATAAAAGATGAGGTCACATTGTGTATGCTATTTGTTGTTGATATTGTGCTAATTAACGAAACTAGCAAGATTGTCAACCAAAAGCTTAAACTATGGAGAAACACTTTAGAGATCTAAGAGTTTTAGGATAAGGCCATCTAGAATATTCGGAAAATGATACCTGCTGGTATTTGTTGGAGCATATGGAATGAAAGAAATAGAAGATGGTTTGATGGAGTATCAACTCCTAACCACACCCTAGAAGCTAAATGCATTCTTCATTTTTATAGCTGGACAAATGTTTCCCCCGTAGAATCGAACTTTTTGAATTAGCTCTTTGCATCTAAGATAGCATATTTGTAGTAAGCTAACAGGTTGGTCTTTTTTGCTTTTTGAAGCTACTATGTAGCTTCTGCTTCCTGCAATATTTTGCATCTTCTTGATGACATCAATGAAGCCATTTGTTTTAACAAAAAAAGGATACGTAGAACTAAGACGGAGTATATGTACTGTAAGTTTAGATAGCATGAAAAGAGTGAAGTAAGGTGAGATTAGATGGGATAGTGGTTCTTAAACGCACACAATTCAGATATCTAGGCTCGTTGTTTTAGGACAATGGATGATAGATAAAAATGTTACATATAGAATCAAAAGCAGATGGTTAAAATGGAGAAGTACTACCGGGTGTTATGTGAAAAGGATGCCTACTAAAGTGAAATGTAAGTTCTATAGAACAATTATAAGACCGATAGTTTTTACGAGACAAACTATTGAAGATAAACCATGCAACTACATCATGCACCAGTCCGTAGTTGTGAAACCATGATGAATAATGAAGTTGTCAAAAGAGGACGAGGTAGGTCTAAAATCATATATGGAAAGAAGTAGTCTCGAAATACCTAGAATTTTTTTGAATCGAACAGACTGAGCAAAATCTAAGGCACAATAGAAGAAAAGATTTATGTAGGCGATACCGATTGGCTGGTAATATATTTTAGTCATGTTACTGTGTTTACTTTAGGTCCTATGCTTACCTGGGAGTCTTTTATCCTTGTTAATGATTCTTATGCCAGTAGAAAATATGGAGCATTTCTAGTACTTTAATTTTTATCTTTATTTAGTATAATGTTGGCCTACTGATCAAGAAAAAATGTTGGCGTAAGATTAATTTAAATGGCCGAGCCGAATTTCTTTGGGATTGAGGTGTAGTTTGTAATGATTATTTGCAAAAAACTAAAATAAAACTTAAGTTAAAGTGCTGGAGCTGAATTTTGAATTATGTAGGTAGTCGTGGTGTATTATCATCTTCGAATGTGTTATAAATTCTTAGATGATGCTAGTATTTTATATTTTTGCAAGAACATGTTTTTTTCTTCATATTTCTTTTAGTGTAGATTTTCTACACTCATTTTTGGAGGATTTAATAAAATTACCCAATTAGGCACATCGCCTGATGGTATATTAGCTTTTTTTAAAAAGTGAATGAACAACCCAACATAATAAAATCTCTCTTCACATCTTTTAAACTGCGCATAATATGTTCTTTGATCCATTTGCCAAAGCACATAATCAAGCTTGAAGAACTTCTATGTGCAAAATCGAAGAGGAACTTGGGTGTCTTCCCTCTACAGGATGTTGTTCTGCAACCTCTTTGCTTTTGTTTCTTTTACTTTTTTCCCTCTGGACAAATTTCTCCTCATTATATGGAATATATGTCCAGGTAGCTTTCAGGACAAAGGTTTTCCACCCAAACATCAACAGCAATGGTAGCATTTGCCTCGACATTTTGAAGGAACAGTGGAGCCCGGCACTTACAATCTCCAAGGTTTGTTGTATTTCCTGATTATTGGTTTCCACTCATTCGATATTTTGAATTTGCTTATTTACACCTTGAGATTTTTGAGGACTAGTATGTCCTCAAGGGAGTGAATGGCAGAATGGTGCAATGTAAATACTGGATCAGCAAGACGTATATGTCCCAATCTATTATCTACTCCTTGTTTTCCTTTTCGTTAAATCAGCCTCAAATGGGGAGGATTCCTGTGTTTATTCAAATTTTTGGTATTGTCTTTCCATGTGGTCCAGTTTGTGAAGTAGTTCTTGGTTAATTCAACTGAAACAAATGCAGAGATTGAACTTATATTTTCTAATGCCTTCTTTATAGTGCTTAGAGGTTAGTAGAACAAAAATGTATACAGCTTCTTATAGATATTTAGGTGAGTCGAGGTGGGAACCGATATCTCATATTCTGCCCCTTCGTTCAAATTGTAGAAGAGTTGAACACCAGAAGCAATCGGCTCGTTTCAAAGTAAAACACCTTATTTTTGTATTGATAAGCGGAGCAAGTGGGTAGCTCAATTTATTCTTTTTGCTGTACCATTAATCATAATCAATTATCAAGCGCAGGCAGGTATTCATCAGATGAAATTTTAGTGGGTGTATTATAGAAACTTAGTTAATTTGTTCCTTGCAGGTATTGTTGTCAATCTGTTCTCTGCTAACAGACCCTAATCCTGATGATCCTTTGGTACCGGAAATTGCTCACATGTACAAGACTGATAGAAGCAAGTATGAAACAACCGCCCGGAGCTGGACTCAAAAGTATGCCATGGGTTAGTTGCTGTGATCATCTCTCGAGGGGCTCGTTTTCTTCTGTGGTATTCTATATTATGTATTATGTATTAAGAAATGGTGTTCTTATGCATAATCAACTCAAGCCTCAAGGGGAAAGGTTGAACATGCCCCTCTTGTAACAATTTGATTTGCTGTTGGTTTGCAAGAATCTAATTGTTTTAAAACTGTATGATGGGTTCAATTTATGCGTCTTGACCCTTTTCATCTGTACTTAGTTATTGACTTAGATGCAGAGCATCCCCAAACTTTTATGATGAAGTTAATCTCTGGGGGTTTCTCAAGATTACAAACCAAAGGGTAAGTTGCGAATGCACTACATCTCAAATTACTTTATCTGGTAAGCCAATTGCAGCTACAAACAAATCGAGGAGTCGTCATGGTGTTTTTATCCAATTTTGGTCACTTTGCAACGAATTTATGTTGCCATGTATTTAAAGCGTTTCGAGGTATAGATTTTATTTATTTATTTTTGGTTGAAGATAGCTGAACTTTTTTATTTTAGTTAAATATGTCAAATGTATGGTACTTGCGCGGTTACCGTGGGGGTGTATGTTTTTGGCTACAGAGACGTTTTTAGATTATGTATGTTTTTGGCTACAGAGACGTTTTTAGATTATGAAGATTAACCTGATGGATTTTTCTTCTGTTGATCATTGTGCGTTTATGACTACGATTAATGGTGTACATCGACGAGGTTGGTTCGGTTTTAAAATCAAACCAAATTAACTATATCGGTTTGGATTGGTTCGGTTTTATCGGGTTTTTTGGATTTTTTCGATATTTTTTTTTACGTGAGTATTATTTCAATCTTAATTAAGTTATAGATAAAGTTTTGATAAATGAATATATGTTTGGTAAAAAGTTAGAAAAAATTGACAAACATATGATCTATTTAATCGGAGAATTCTTTTAGTCACACATGATAGTTATTTTCTTAGTCATTTAACAATAATTGTTCGTTAATCTACGCTTTCAAGGTTAACTGGATTTAATAATTAATAAAATCAACATGATACCTGAATAATGATATGTTCTATTTAATTTTAAATTATCGAAATACTATTTGAAATTCAAAAAAATATAACAAATCTTGACATGTGAGTATGGAATCAATGTTTTAAGAGGCGAAGGCGCAAGGCGCAAGGCGAGGCGTTTTACTAGGTGTGGGTGTGATGACCCAATGGGTCATTTTATGAACTAAGACGTCGTTTTAGGCTTGAATTGGCAAAAGTTAGAAATTTGGCGATTTTGGTCCACAGTGAAAAATTAGGTATCGGGGTCGGAATGGAATTCCGGAAGTTGGAGTAGGTTCGTAGTATCATTTGTGATGTGTGTGCAAAATTTGAGGTCATTCGGACGTGGTTTGGTAGGTTTCGACGCCGTTAGCGAATTTTGGAAGTTTAGAAGTTCTTAGGCTTGAATCCGAGGTTGATTTGGTGTTTTGGTGTTGTCTTGAGTGTTCTGGAGGTTCGACTAAGTTCGAGTAGTGATATACGACTTATTTGAATTATTGGTTGAGGTCTCGAGGGTCTCGAGTGAGTTTCAGATAGGTTTGGGTTGTGTTGTGCTCGTTTTTCTTATGTTTCGACGTCGTTTCTTCAAGCATAAATGATATCATATTGAACAAATAAGCTTTGGTTTATGTTTTGGTTGAAGTATTAGACCCGTATCATCATTACCGACCCGTAGCAAAAAGAATCATCGAATTTGGACATCGTACGAGGATTTTATGATCATTTTACTGAGGTTGCCAGATTGTTCAGATTAATTATGAAATTGCCACTACGAAATTGCCATTGCCGACATATTTAAAAATCTGCACTATTTGCAAATATTAAAACCTACATATCTCCTTCATTATAAGGTCAAATTGGGGGATTCAAAATCCTAAATTGACTAGAATTTCACAAGGAATCCATTGGAGGCATAAAAACGAGTTTCGGGATCGTTTGACACGAGAAACGAGGCAGAATAACTGGCAGAAAATATATAAAATAAGGGTTTGTTCATTCGGTCATATTTTGAGTTGGGGAGCTCGAATTTGAGCGATTTTGGAGGCGATTTTTACCATAGGGATTCGGGTAAGTGTTCTTTACTCGTTTTTGGTTATGTTTCATGAATCCATCTTCGTTTTTGGGATTTGATTGATGATTTTAAAGTGAAATTGAGGGAGTTAGAGCTTGATTTTGGAGAGTTTTAGGTAGAGATTTGAGGGACCAAATAGATTTCGATTTTGATAAATTTTATATGGTTAGACTCGGGAGAGGACGAGGGTTTTGATTCTGCCATTTTTGACTGATTTCGAGATGTGGACCCGGGGTCGGATTTTTGGCATATTTTATAGTTTTTATTGTGGAATTCGATTCGTTAGCCTATGTTGATGATATTAATCTGATTATGATTAGATTCGAGCGGGTTAGAGCAAGACTCTAAAGGAAAAGCTGTAATTGAGTAGTGAGTGACCTGCGAATTTGAGGTAAGTGCTTGGTTTAACCTTGACTTGAGGGAATATGAATCCCTAACTTAGTTGCTATATGAATTTACAAGTGTGTGGTGTATAGGTGAGGTGACGAGTATCTATGCACCACCAAATTATCTGTCAAGCATGATCACTTTCCCGTTTCCCATTTATTTGATTCATGGCTTAATTGTTTTATGCTCATTGATGTTTCTATGACTACTTGGCTTGGTTAACTTGTTGTTAAGTCTTGTTTTCATTATTTTAGAAAGTGTTGGTTGCTTCCTTGGTTTCTTTGTAGTATATAAAGGTTGAGCGGGTTGACATTTTTTTACGAGATGTTCATATTCCTGTTGGTTTCATTTTGAGATGATATTGGTGAAGTTTATGAGAAAACACAGCTTCTTGTTTATAATTGTTGAGATGAAAATGTTGTGAAAGGCTTGGCCTGAATTGTGAAATTCTTTATAAATAAAGTGATATGATATGTCTGGTGGGAGCGGGTTGCACGCCGCAACAGGAGCAATAAGGGTGATATATATATATATATATAGGGAGGAGCAATAAGGGTGGACAGGTGGGAGCGAGTTGCACACCGCAACAAGGAGCAATAAGGGAGGACACTTATATTTTACTGATTTAAAAAAAAAAAAAAGGATTTGAAAGCTTACTGTTTTACTCTACTGTTTCTCACATTTTGCACTACTCTTATTTTAAAGTCAAAGATTGGAAATTTGGAAACTTACGTGAGAATTGGTTATAGCTGAGACCTGGAAAAGGTGACTAAGTTATTTTAATTGTTGCTATAGTTATTGTTTGTTTGTTTTAGAACTTCTTCTTGCTTTAATTTATATTGTTCACAGGTTATATTGTTAATGCCCCGTCGTAGCCTCGTCACTACTTCGTCGAGGTTAGGCTCGGCACTTACTCAGTACATGGGGTCGGTTGTACTGATACTACACTCTGCACTCTTTTATACAGATCCAGATACCGTCCAACGTTAGAGACTTTAGTAGCGGTCATTCATCATTTGGAGACACGAGGTATACGTGTCGGCGTTCGCAGATTCCTGGAGTCTTCTCGTAGTTTTATAAAGACTGTTTATTTCACCCAAAACAAATACATTATTTCTTTCAGCCCATTATTAAGTAGTATTCTTAGAAGTTCGTGAATTGTGACACCAGACCCTGAGGTAGTCTTAGAGTTATATATATATATTTAGTTCGTGGCTCGGTTTATTTATTTGTTTATCATTTCTTATATATGAAGTTATTAGATGGAAATCATTAGATTTAATTTACTTTAAATTGTCTTATTGTGTTTAAATATTCAAAGGAAAATAGCTAATCGAATTCTATCATTGGCTTGCCTAGAAAGTGAGGTGTTAGGCTCCATCACGATTCCTAAGGTTGGAAATTTGGGTCGTGACAAGTTGGTATCAGAGCACTAGGTTTCTTAGGTCTCACAATTCACGAACAAGCTTAATAGAGTCTGAAGGATCGGTATGGAGACGTCTGTACTTATCTCTCAGAGGCTATGAAGTTACGAACAATTTCACTTCTATTCTACTCTATCGTGCGAATTTATTCTACCATTTATGATTGAATATTTGCCTCCACTGTGCCAACCCTTACTTGAATAATCCGATTTATAGAATAGATCAAATAAAAGGGCTCATCACGTGATGTGAATGGAAGTGAAACAAGAATTTCAATGCAGTGTCTGGAAGAGAGGAGGGGAAAAACAAATTCAGGATCAGTAGTCCAGATTAATGCAAACAAAATAAATATGGGAAGGGTAACCAAATTTAGGGTCAGTAATCCAGATTGGTGCATACATAAAAAATGAGACTACTGAATCACTCAAGCTTGGTGTATCAAATTTGTGCACAACTGAGGCTATAAATTTGTTCCTTGAAAGACGATTTCCACGGATGAGCTTATAGATTTTAGACACCCCATGCTTTGCATGATCAAATGAGCCAGGGTCCGACTTTCCTGACATGATACCTGGAGCTTTAGACTGAGCATTTAAACTTTTAGAGCCACATTTATTCATGTCTTGTATGAACATAAATGACTTTTGTAGACCATCACCAAGACGGCTCTCAACGAAGGATGGATACCTGAAAAGGAGCAATTCAACAATTAACATAAACCCATTGTATCCAGAATAATTCTATATTCTAGCAATACAAAGAGCGTACTTCTCATTCATGTTCATAAACAAATGATGAGCCACCTTTGAGTTCACCTCCTGAGCATCTATTTCAAGCGCTATAAAAAATGGAACACAAGTAATATGATGTACAAGACCTTTACGCAATACAACTTCCACAATTTGTTTGAACAAATTCAAAGGTAGATCAGAATAGGAATATACCCCATAATTCGAATAGGTGAAAAGATCTATCTATAACATTGAGAATAACTGCTCCATGCTTTAGAAAATAGCATTACATAGAATTTTCAAAATACTGAGGATTGATATGGGGAAATGTAACACCAGCAGTGAACAGACCAGCTCTTAGACAAAATTTCCTATAAGTGGGAGTGAGTTCAATACATACGAGCGGCTTAACGAAACAGTTTTTACAGGAAAAGAAATATGAAAAATTAGGGAATTACCTTAAGAGCAGACCGACGCACTTGTTCATTCACATTCAAGGATCTTTCTAAGATTTTAGCCCAATACAATTGAGCTATTCCCCCACAAATATTGGTATCACCAGCCCCTGTCCTCTCACAAATCTCGAAAACACGTAAAGCGTCTACAACCGGACAAGAGATGAAGCCCCAATGACAGCTACGATTAGGGGAAGAGACAGAAGTAGAGCTCAGTCTAAAGCTCGAACATCAACACCTATTGTACAATATCAAATGGATCTAGACGCGGAGGTTCTAGCTCAGTCGTACATGTTAGACTAGTCCAGATTCCATAAGGATTCATGGCTACTCCAGTATTGCATAACAAGGGAATAGTTGAAAGCAATGGGGTTGATTTCGTTGTGTTTCAGATGACGGATTCCACCAAGAGGTGGTGGGAAGATTATGTAATTACTAGATGATCACGCCAAACTCTAATCCTAAAAAGGATAAGCGATCGCTACAAATATAATCAGGTCTAAAAGTCCGGAGTCGAATCCCACATAGAACTAAGGTTTCACTATAACTGTTCAATATCGCAAAGAAGACAAGCTCGATTAAATTTCTAAGTTATAAAGATTAAGATTTTTATATCTAACTAATTTAAGAAACTAATGCAGAAAATTAACAACTAAATATACTAAGGGTTGGAGATTAAATTTAGGAGGTCTAGAGTTATGATTTCCCCAATTGTCGGAATCATTCCCGCTATGTTCCCTACAATTTCGCCTATGTATTCTCTACTGATCATGAGCACTTTAGGTGTCGTAATTCTATCTCGAGCAATTACAACAATTTACTAGGCATATTATCTCGAACTATGCTAGTTGGCTTTATCTAACCGCTCACTATGACCACGTCAAGGCTTCGTTATTTCTAAACCTACCTTTAAACCCGCTGTATTGATTTCTCACATATGTTAGGAGTGACGTTGTTCAACAACCACCTAAATATGTATCCTTTATCAAGCAACACATAATAGATAGGCACAGTCAATCGCTGGCCATTCAATCAACAACAATAAACACGTCGTTGAATAAGTAGAGAAATCCAACAGCTCAATTATATAAAAACATAACAAGAATTTATCCTATAAAAGGTTCCATCAAAACCCTAGATTACAAATTAGCTATTCATAATAGTATGTAAAACTACAATACTAGAAGTCATAACCAATAATGAAAAATAGGAAGAGGAAGGAAAAACTCGTGGAAGAATTCCCCGCCTTGCTCCTATTGTGTCTCTGCCTCCTTAGGTCGAATTTGTGTCAAAAGTATATCCAACCTCCTCAAAATACCATTTTACATATATATATACCAAGTAGGGTCGGGCCCAAACAATTATACCTTCTCCTACGCGAAAAAGGACAGTTTTTCAGGTCTGGAGTAGCGCGGCTGCGCATATCAAAAAGTTTCTGCCCCATTTGCACGTCAGGTCCTCGGTCGCGGTTTCAACCGCATTTTTCACCCTGTTCCGTTTGGAATTTGGAAAAACGTAAAACATGAAAGTTGTAGCCCTTTGAGTTAGATTTCCAACAATATATTATACATCCCAAATGGAGTTTGGATAAAATAGGTATGTCTATTTTACTAGAAAATGTGCAATATGCTTCCTCGAGTCTTCGTTTGTTCTCAACTATCAAATTTGACCCCCGAACACGATCCCGGCTTAATTACTTGGGATTTTACTCAGACTTAAAAGCTACAAATCACTTAAATTCATTCCATAACATCTATATAGCTGAGAATCACTCCTACGAGGCATAAAATACACAATTAGTGCAAAACACTAGCGATTAAAGCTCAAACTCAATTAAAGTGCAGTAAACTAGAGTGTAATAAGTGACTAAAATACGCAATTATAGCCTATCATCAACACCCCACTCTTAAACCATTGCTCGTCCTCGAGCAATCAAACTACACTTTATATAGACACGACCTTTTTAAGCAATTCTCCTAACTCATCACACCAATAATATTTAAAATAGACTAAGCACAAAAGTGTAACATCTTCACCTCAAGATTTGACTCACAAGTACCATGAATTATTCACAACTCACCCACTTACTCTAACATTGAGGTCACTGACATAACCTTTCCTTCATGAATCAAGTTCCCTCACACAACAAAAGAGAGTAGTTCCACACAATAAATTTAAGAAACTTAGGAACTCAAGATAGAAAGAATTCACTCACTCTCAAAAATAACATTCATATGCCACAAAAAATGCACCATAGGCTTGCCCGTAGTGTACTACTCTACTAATCGAGCTTATTCAGTCTAGGATCAAGTAGGACTTTATTTGGTTGTAATGTAGGCTGCGGGACTGATAGGATACATTTAGATATAAGAGTAACTACACCTCCCTAATTACTTTAATACATATACTTTAACATTCAAACCCCATACTTATTTCAAACCAAACTCCACCTTCACATTAATGTATATTACCCCATACTTCTTTAAGCACAATTACATCAAGAGCCACCACTTATCAAGGCTATTTTTTTTTTCAACAATACAACTTTTTTTTTCCTTTATTTTTCAAGTGGCTCTTACTTTTTTTAAAATAGTACACCTTTCTCCCTATTTCATTAGTTCCACTCAAAAGCCAAACCAACCACCCCACACTTTAACTTTTACATAAATCATCACAATTCAAGTGCTCATGAGAGGTTAGTAGGTTCAAATAGATGGTTAATTCAAACAAATGGGTAAGACTTGTAATGTGGTTGCCAAAGAAAAATGATTACAGATTCAAAGAGGTTAACTATGATACATAATAATTAGGCGGGTAAAATATACGTATCTGGCTCAATAAAGAAACACCTATATCACTTCCAAGACTGAACAAAACTACTATTTCGCTTTTCAAACACACGGGGCAAGTTCTAGACATCAAATGCAATGCATAGAATAACACACAAACCTCACACACATACATGGCACATAACTCACTCAGGTTTGGTTTCATCAAGACACTCTAGTCAAATCAGTTAAGCAAATTTAAAATCATACAATTTAAGGTACTTATACAAGAGTCAAAAACTGAGCCTAAGAGTCACAACCAAAGTACTCACTATTCTCAAGGCATAACAAAGTCAAGAGATATTGCTTCAACTCAAAACACAACACAATGGCTCCTCTTCGTAAAAAATAAATAAAACTAACTATACCCGGTTCAAACAAAACCCTTGTAAAAGAACCGCGTCACAAAGAAAAATCAAAGGGGAATTGCTACACTACCTAACAAAAGAAAGTCTTTTTGTTTTTTTTTTCTTTAGACTTAAATCCCTCAAGAAAATTGTCTAATAGATCCATCGTCGGGAAAAGTCCAATCTTTTCTATTTTTGTAAAAAAAATTATTCAATTAAACTAACACAACTAAATTAGCATGGAAAGTCACCCAGACGATCTCCTCACCCCACACTTAAAAATTGTGCATTGAAATGCACATCATAACTATAAGAGGGTAAAAGAAACTCCCTGGTAGGCCAAAAGGCGAAGCACTAGCATCTCATGGGGTACTCAGACTTCTCCCAGGCCTAGTCCTTTGTGCGGGTACTTCACACTTAGTTCTAACCATCTGGTTTGCTATAGCATCCTTCCAATGGATTTGCATTCCATGCTCCTATAAAATCAAAAATCTACACTACAAGAATAATAATATAATAAAAATAAAAAAATAAATAAAATAAACTAAATTAAAAATAAAAAAATAAAGCTGGGTTTCCTCCCAACAAGCGCTTGATTTAACGTCGCGGCACGACGTGAATCACTTTTTTCCTCCACCTCGAGCTTATGAATTGAACCCCAAGTTTTGATTCAAGCTTATGATTATGGTCATGGGGCGGTGGAATGAAATCTAACTGGCGCAAGGAAATAATATAGTATTCTGCACTCCTTGGCCTTTGTATGAGGTATGTAATCCTGACTTTCTGGCAAGAAGAATTCCAGAATATATGCACCTTGTTCCTCATTCCTTGACTCCTTAATTGGTCCGGATGACTCTATTTTCATATCATCATCCAAACATAATGTGGAAAAATTCTTGGAGTGTGGACAATGCGCTCAAACACATGAACTTCAGGACTTTCAACATCCTCAACATCAATGATACTAGAGTCAACAAAATTTATATCCTCAAAGTCCTTGGCTGGCTCTAGCCTCACTTCTTCAACATCGACATCCTCAAATTGTAGTTGGCTAGGTTGTTGATGTTCTACTCTGACCTCCCCAATTGACACCTCAAAATCATGCTCTTCTTGGCTACTATCCTCAATATTGGCTTGTTGAGCATTAAAATCTCCAACCACTTGACTCAATTGAGCCTTCAACTTGCGAATAGTTGCCTCTTGCCTTTCTAGATGCAATTGTTTCTCATTATTTTGTTCCAGAAGGCACTTTAACATATCCTTGATCTCCTTCAGGTCTGCATCCCCAGGTTCTTTGTTCCTATTAACTTCACAATAAAAGGTAAAACCATCATAGTAAGGGGTTGGAGAAAGATAATAAATATAAGCACAACCATAAAAGTGACCATTTTGACCACCACACATATCACACACATTCCACACATAAGATTTAGTTGGTGCACATAACTCGCTCTCGGGAATATTTTGATAATTTTGTCCTGGGTGGTTTCCTCCACAATATGCATAACGAGGATCAAAAGTAGAATTACCAACATCCATATTCTCATAATTCCATGATGCCATGTTTTTCAAATTAACAAATAAAACTAAAATAAAGAAAATAAAAATTAAATACTGAAAAAAAATTCAAACTTGAAACCTAGCAATATGTACACCTACAGCTACACCGTTAAGTCCCCGGCAACAGCGCCAAAATTTAATCACGCCCAACTCTAGTCCTAAAAAGAATAAGCGGTAACTGCAAATATAATCCGGTCTAAAAGTCCGGAGTTGAACCCCACAAAGAACTAAGGTTTCGCTATAACTGTTCAATATCGCAACGAAGAAAGCTCGACTAAATTTCTAAACTATAAAGATTAAGATTTTTATATCTAACTAATTAACTAAGAAACTAAAGCAATAAATTAACAACTAAAGAAACTAAGGGTTGGAGATTAAATTTAGGAGGTCTAGAGTTATGATTTTCCCAATTGTCGGAATCATTCTCGCTATGTTCCCTACAATTTCGCCTATGTATTCTCTACTGATCATGAGCACTTTAGGTGTTGTAATTCTATCTCGAACAACTACAACAATTTACTAGGCATATTCTCTCGAACTACACTAGTTGGCTTTATCTAACCGCTCACTATGACCACGTCAAGGCTTCGCTATTTCTAAACCTACCTTTAAACCCGCTGTATTGATTTCTCACATACATTAGGAGTGATTTTGTTCAACAACCACCTAAATATGTATCATTTCTCAAGCACACAAATAGGCACAGTCAATCGATGGCCATTCAATCAACAACAATAAACACGTAGTTGAACAAGTAGAGAAATCCAACGACTCAATTATATAAAAACATAACAAGAATTTATCCTACAAAAGGTTCCATCAAAACCCTAGATAACAAATTAGTTATTCATAATAGTATGTAAAACTACAATACTAGAAGTCATAACTAATAATGAAAAATAGGAAGAGGAAGGAAAAACACGTAGAAGAATTCCCCGCCTTGCTCCTATTGTGTCTCTGCCTCCTTAGGTCGATTTTGTGTCAAAAGTATGTCCAACCTCCTCAAAATACCGTTTTTCCATGTATATATACCAAGTGGGGTCGGGCCCAAAAAATTATACCTTCTCCAGAGAAAAACGACAATTTTTCAGGTCTGGAGTAGGACGCGCTAAGCCACGCTAGTGGCCGCGCTAAGCCACGCTAGTGGCCGCACATATCGAAAAGTTTCTGCCCCATTTGCGTGTCAGGTCCCGTGGTCGCGGTTTCGACCGCATTTTTCACCTTGTTCTGTTTGGAATTTGGAAAAACATAAACATTATTGTTATATCCCTTTGAGTTAGATTTCCAACCATATATTATATAGCCCAAATGGTTTTCGGAGCAGAGAGTTATGTCTATTTTACTAGACAGTGCGCAATATGCCTCCTCGAGTCTTTGTTTGTTCTTAACTATCAAATCTGACCCCCGAACACGATCCCGACTTAATTCCTTGGGTTTTTACTCAGACTCCAAAGCTCCAAATCACTTGAATTCATTCCATAACATCTATATAGCTCGGAATCACTTCTACAAGGCATAAAACACACAATTAGTGCAAAACACTAGCGATTAAAGCTCAAACTCAATTAAAGTGCAGTAAACTAGAGTGTAATAAGTGACTAAAATATGAAATTATAGCCTATCATCACTAGACCAGTTGTGGCTCTGACTGAAGATGCGGACGTAATGAGAGATCACCTAGTGAATCATGTAGGGGTGCAACGGACCTTGGCATCTGGTTGATTCATATGAGCTGTGGAGATTAACATTGTCTATTATCAAACATTGTGACTTCGTGTCAAGTGGGGAAGTCAACCGTCAAGGAATAGATTACGGGGTCATGTGTTATATTGGTTTTGGCTTGGAATGTATAAGGCCTGAGATTTTGCAAGAGATAAAGTCGGGACTTGCGATATATACGACTCCTTAATAACCCTATACCTCAGTACCAAAGGATTTATATAGCCAAATTTAAATCTACAGAAGGTCTACTCAGTGTGGAAGTCACGGTTGTGGATTTTTGGGTGCTCCAGAGGGAGTACAGTGGTTGACGAGCTTCTAGACTATATGGTTCGTGCCAAAGAATTTTCTGTATAGAGCCTTACCTTTGGGATCATTGTGCATCAATAAGGATAAGAGTTACCCCAAAGAATAACGAAGAGCATATAAATAAATAGGGTAGCTCAGTAATGTTGAGTCAGCATAATAAAAGAAGAAATGGGCCGCCGGTATCTGTAGCAAGTCTATGAAGAGGACGACCAGCCAATGCAACACCAACTACTTGACTCAGTTCTCATAAATGTTATTGAAAGAGTTTGTTTCTCGGACTCTTCATAATGCGTGGCGCATAGGGTTTGAACAGCTGCGTCAGGTCACCATGATGGTGTCAGGACATGCCATCAGGTTTGATAAGTTAGCCCGCCATACTCCTACTCCAGTTCATATAGCTAGAGGGCGAGTCCCCACTCATTAAAGGACTCGATTATGATTGTAAAAATTTTGTACGACTCAGGACAAGTTGATACTTCATTTCGGCTAGTGGTAGAAATTGCTTAGATGTTAGAATGTGTCCGGGATGAGGAAAAAAGGAAGCTAAGGTGACTAAGAGGTCTCGAGGTTCTAAAATATTGAGTGGATTTTTCTTTGCAACGACAAATTATTTCAGCAGGGGCTCGGGCAACCGACTAGCCCAGTCTGTATATCTGATCACTCGGGGTGCTTCAGTGAGTTCTTTTAATGCAACAGTGCTACGAGATTCCTACTATGATTATTCCAAGTTATTTGGTATAAACTCGGTATGAGTAGGAGAATCATTTCATCAGAGCACTCAGGCTACGTGCCCCATTGCAGTTACAACTCAACTTACATGACCAACTAGGGAAAAAAGGGTCGGAATGTCGAAGGTGGAGGTCAGATTCCTAGAGGTGGAGACCCAACCTATTGATATATTTTCTATGGTATGGTTGAGGTCGTTATATCAAATGGTGCCATTACAAGCACAATATTTAGTTATTATAAAGTGATAATTTCCTTAACTTGATTCGGTTATGAGTATCTAGAAAAGTCCTCCTAATATGTTCCACTCTCGGGTGAGCTTCATAACTCCAAAATCTACTTATGTGAATACTTGTATTGAGAAATTCTATGGAGATAGCTATGTCTATCATTATGTGTTGTAATTTTGTTTAATGGAAAATATTTAAAAGAAGAAAATAAAATGTTTCGATTGGCACAATATGCATATTACTTGTGATTCAGAATTGAGGGTGAGATCCTCGCATTTTAATATGATTTGATATATTTAAATCGGGCTACGAGCCGCGGTGGAAGTTATGTAAGGACGAGATCCTTATGATGAAAAATTCTTGTGTTTAAATTCTCCTTATTAAAATTTGTACTATAGTACAAATAGGGAGTCATGCTTGTTACGTTTATTTGAAATTTTTTGTATAAAATTATCCGTGCATAATTTTCCAAATTCGTGCTATAATTATTGAGCTTTAACCTACAAGGTAGGTGCCCGCCCATGTGGCGTTAAATGAGACACGTTAATTCGGGTATATAATTACGAGGTCTTCAAGCATCGTATCTCGTTATCAGTATTGTGAAGGTTTGAAAGGAGATTATTGTTAACGTGAAGCTATTTGATAATTCTGTAATTAGCTTTGAACAACTATTAAGAAAATAGAGGCAGTTAAGAACTGGCCTAGACCCACTACAACCACGGAAATCAGGAGTTTCTTGGGTTTGGCGGGTTACTACCGTCGTTTTGTGGAGGGGTTTTCATCTATATCGGCCTCTATGACTAAATTAACTCAGAAAGGTGCCCCATTCAAATGGTCAGATGAGTGTAAGGCGAGATTTCAGAAGCTCAAGACAGCCTTGACTTCAGCACCGGTGTTGGTGTTACCATCAGATTCAGGTTCTTTCACGGTGTATTGTGATGCATCTCTTATTGGACTCGACGTAGTTTGGGTTATTGTGGATAGACTGACTAAATCAACACATTTCATTCCAGTGGCAAGTACTTATACTTTGGGGTGGTTGGCAGAGATATATATTCGAGAGATTTTTTGCCTTTGCGGTGTGCCCATGTCTATCATTTCTGATCGGGGTACGCAGTTTACTCCGCACTTTTGAAGGGAAGTTCAACGTGAGTTGGGTACATGGGTTGAGTTGAGTAAAATATTTCATCCTCAGACGGACGGGCAGTCCGAGCGTACTATTCAGATTTTAGAGGATATGCTCCGCGCTTGTGTTATCGACTTTGGAGGTCCTTGGGATCAGTTCTTGTCATTAGCGGAGTTTGCTTATAACAATAGTTATTATTCGAGTATTCAGATGGCTCCTTACGAGGCATTATATCGTAGGCGGTGTAGATCGCCAGTTGGATGGTTTGAGCCGGGAGAGGCTCAGTCATTGGTTAAAGATTTAGTTAAGGATGCCTTAGATAAGGTCAAGATCATTCAGGAGAGACTTCATGTAGCTCAATCTAGGAAAAAGAGTTATGTCGATCGTAAGGTTCGTGATGTGGCATTCATGGTTGGAGAGAGAGTATTTATTCGGGTATCACCCATGAAGGGTGTTATGAGGTTTGGGAAGAAGGGAAATTTGAGCCCTAGGTATATCGGGCCGTTTGAGATTCTTGATAGGGTGGGGGAGGTAGCTTATAGACTTGCGTTGCCTCCAGGGTTATCCTCCATTCATCCGGTATTCCATGTGTCTATGCTCCGAAAATATCATGGTGACCCGTCCCACGTGTTAGATTTTAGCTCTGTCCAATTGGACCAAGACTTGACATATGAGGAGGAGCCGGTAGCCATTTTAGATCGGCAGGTTCGTCAGTTTACGTCTAAGAGTTATCCTTCAGTTCGAGTGCAGTGGAGAGGCCAGCCCGTTGAGCCAGCTACTTGGGAGTCCGAGTCAGACATTCAGAGTAAATATTCATACTTATTTGCCAATTCAGGTAATCTTATATGTCCGTTCAAGGACGAACGTTTGTTTTAGAGGTGGAGATTGTGATGACCCAATGGGTCATTTTATGAACTAAGACTCCATTCTAGGCTTGAATTGGCGAAAGTTAGAAATTTGGCGATTTTGGTCGATAATGGAAAATTAGGTATCGGGGTTGGAATGGAATTCGAAAGTTGGAGTAGGTTCGTAGTGTCATTTGTGATGTGTGTGCAAAATTTGAGGTCATTCGGACGTGGTTTGGTAGGTTTCGACGTCGTTAGCAAATTTTGGAAGTTTAGAAGTTCTTAGGCTTGAATCCGAGGTTGATTTGGTGTTTTGGTGTTGTCTTGAGTGTTCTGGAGGTTTGAATAAGTTCGATTAGTGATATATGACATTTGAATTATTGGTTGAGGTCTCGAGGGTATCGAATGAGTTTTGGATAGGTTTGGGTTGTGTTGTGCTCGTTTTCTTATGTTTCGACGTCGTTTTTTCAAGAATAAATGATATTATATTGAAAAAATAAGCTTTGGTTTCTGTTTTGGTTGAATTATTAGACCCGTATCGTCATTACCGACCCGTAGCAAAAAGAATCATCGAATTTGGACATCGTATGAGGATTTTATGGTCATTTTACTAAGGTTGCCATATTTTTCAGATTAATTACGAAATTGCCGCTACGGCATATTTAAAAATCTGCACTATTGTCAAACATTAAAACTTACATATTTTCTTCATTATAAGGTCAAATTTGGGGATTCAAAAGCCTAACTTGACTAGAATTTTACAAGAAATCCATTGGAGTCATAAAAAGCAAGTTTCGGGATTGTTTTACATGATAAACGAGGCAGAATAGTGGACAGAAAAATATATAAAATAAGGATCTGTTTATTCGGTCATATTTTGAGTTGGGGAGCTCGGATTTAAGCGATTTTGGAGGCGATTTTCACCATAGGAATTCGGGTAAGTGTTCTTTACTCGTTTGTGGTTATGTTTCATGAATCCATCTTCGTTTTTGGGATTTGATTGATGATTTAAAGTGAAATTGAGGGAGATAGGGCTTGAGTTTTGGAGAGTTTTAGGTAGGGATTTGAGGGACAAAATGGAGTCCGATTTTGATAAATTTATATGGTTAGACTCGGGAGAGGACGAGGGTTTTGATTCTGCCATTTTGGACAGATTTCGAGATGTGGGCCCGGGGGTCGGATTTTGGCCACTTTCGGATTTTTGGTATTTTTGGTTGTTTTTATTGTGGAATTCGATTCGTTAGTCTATGTTGATGGTATTAATCAGATTATGATTAGATTCGAGCGGGTAGAGCAAGACTCTAAAAAAAAGTTGTAATTGAGTAGTGAATGACCTGCGAATTTGAGGTAAGTGCTTGGTTTAACCTTGACTTGAGGGAATAGGAATCCCCAACTTAATTACTATCTGAATTTGCATGTGTGTGGTATATATGTGAGGTGATGAGTATATATGCACCACCAAATTGTTTGTTAAGCATGATCCCTTCCTTGTTTCCCATTTATTTGATTCATGGCTTAATTATTTTATGCTCATTGATATTTCTATGACTACTTGGCTTGGTTAACTTGTTGTTAAGTCTTGTTTCCATTATTTTGAATGTTGGTTGTTTCCTTGGTTTCTTTGTAGTATATAAAGGTTGAGCGGGTTGACATTATTTTACGAGATGTTCATATTCCTGTTGGTTTCATTTTGAGATGACATTGGTGAAGTTTATGAGAAAATATAGTTTCTTGTTTATAATTGTTGAGATAAAAATATTGTGAAAGGCTTGGCATGAATTGTGAAATTCTTTATAAATAAAGTGATATGATATATCTAGTGGGAGAGGGTTGCACGCCGCAACAATGAGTAATAAGAGTGGACAAGTGGGATCGGGTTGCACGCCGCAACAGAAGCAATAAAGGTGATATATATATAGGGAGGAGCAATAAGGGTGGACAAGTGGGAGCAGGTTGCACGCCGCAACAAGGAGCAATAAGGGAAGACACTTATATTACACTGATTTAAAAAAAAAAAAGGATTTGAAAGCTTACTGTTTTACTCTACTATTTCTCACATTTTGCACTACTCTTATTTTAAAGTCAAAGATTGAAAATTTGGAAACTTACGTGAGAATTGGTTATAGCTGAGACCTGAAAAAGGTGGCTGAGTTATTTTAATTGTTGCTACAGTTATTGTTTGTTTGTTTTAGAATTTCCTTCTTGATTTATTTTATATTGTTCACATGTTATATTGTTAATGCCCTGCCATAGCCTCGTCACTACTTCGTCGAGATTAGGCTCGACACTTATTCAGTACATGGGGTCAGTTGTACTGATACTACACTCTGCACTCTTTTATGCAGATCCAGGTACCGTCCAGTGTTAGAGACTTTAATAGCGATCATTCATCATTTGGAGATACGAGCTATATCTACCGGTGTTCGCAAATTCCTGGAGTATTCTCCTACTTTTACAGAGACTGTTTTATTCACCCAAAATAAATATATTATTTCTTTCAGCCCATTATTTGTAGTATTCTTAGAAGTTCGTGAATTGTGACACCAGACCCTAAGGTAGTCTTAGAGTTATATATATATATATATATATTTAGTTCGTGGCTCGGTTTATTTATTTGTTTATCATTTCTTATATATGAATTTAGTAGTTGGAAATTATTAGATTTAATTTACTTTAAATTGTCTTATTGTGTTTAAATAAATATCCAAAGGAAAATAGCTAATCGAATTCTAACATTGGCTTGCCTAGCAAGTGTGGTGTTAGGCACCATCACGATCCCTAAGGTTGGGAATTTGGGTCGTGACAGTGGGGCGAGGAGTAAGCCCCGAGACATGGAGCGTAAGCCTCACAGATCTTTAATTTTTTTTATTGTTTTATGATTTTCTTTAAATAATAAAGTCTGAAATTTCAGCAAAGATTATATAAAATTCAATAAATAATAAAGTTAGTGAAGAATTATTATTGACTAACATAAAATAATAAAAAATGCATATTTATATGCGTATTATTTAAACATACTAATATAAACGTATAATCATTAACTACGTGTTGTTTTTATATGATTAAATTATATTCCTAAAAGTTAAGACAATAGAGAAAAAAAATTAATTTTAGAATCTGCCAAATCATAAGTCGTAGAGCTCATTTAGTTATTACCCTTTAAATAATAATAATAATAATAATAATAATAATAATAATAATAATAATAATAATAATAATACCATTTTTAAAAACAAGATCGCTTCGATGAAACCGCAGGATCGTTTGCGAGACATATAACCTAAGCAAGGACCAAACCTTTACGACTCCTTACAGTCCTAACAGTGCCTTCACACGACTAACACATGCTTCACAGGAATTCCGTCCAAAGGACAGGTTTAGTCCCTACCAGAGTTACAGTATCTCAACCTCAGAATCATCGGAACAGTCCTTTTATAAAGGACAAGGCCATATAACTACTGTCTAGTGTGTTATTAGTCCAATACAAGTGTTCAACTTATCATTTAGGCTAATTCTAGGCACAAATAAAAAGAAACAATAAAATAAAAAATTAAAATTACCTTAAATAGTACTAATAGTAATAATAGTAATACTAATAATAATAATAGTAATAATGATGATGATGATAATAATAATAATGATGATGATGATGGTGGTGGTAATAATAATAATAATAATAATAATAATAATAATAATAACCACAACGTAAGTCTGACAATGGAAGTATTGTAAAAATAATAATCTATCTATATCAGACTCAAGTGATTTAACTCTTTTTAAATCATGTTTCTTTTTGTGTAAAGATAATTCGGTGGCTCATCTTTTTACTGTTCTTTATACTGTATAACTTGGGTATGATTACTCTGATCAGAAATGGCCAATATTAGAATGAGTTAGACTAGCCAATAAATTATAAAAGAAAAATAAAGACTTACTTTGGAAAATAAATAGAAAGATAAAACCAATTAAGAAATTAAAAAACGAAACAATAGAAACATAAAACAGAAAATAAAGAAAAGGCGGTCTAACGAGCCGATCGATTATTTTGCTTTTTAGAACTCAGTTTCCCTAAATAAGACTCCCCATACATGCTTTTACTGCTTTATGGCTTGCAGGGATGGTTAGTTCGGAATTTTGAAGGGTTCTGGTTGAAATTGGAACACTTGGTTCCTTAAGGTTGGCTAAAAAGGATAAGTTTGACTTCGGTCAACGTTTTGAGTAAACGACCTCGGAATCGGGATTTGACGGTTCCAATAGGTTCGTATGATGATTTCAGACTTGGCCGTATGTTCGGATCGAATTTTGGATGACCCGGGAGGGTTTCAGCGCCTAATAGTGAAAGTTGGTTCTTTGAAGGGTTTAAAGTTATTCAAATTTGGTTTGGAGTAGGTTTTGGTAATATCGAGGTCCAAACGGGATTTCGAGACTAGGAATAGTTCCATAATATCATCTAAGACTTGCACGCAAAATTTTGTATCATTCCGAGTAGTTTAAGTATGTTTCAGCGCGTTGAGAGTAAGTTAGAAGAACTTGAAGTTCATATTTTTGATTCAATTGGTTTGTGGTGTGATTCGTAGTTTTCATGTTGTTACATGCGTTCCGAGAGCTCGAGCAAGTCCGTTTTATGATTCCAAACTTGTTGGTATGTTTGGACGGGGCCTCGGGGGCCCCAGATGCCGTTCAGACGATGCGTAGATTGAGTTGTGAACTCAAAAGGGCTGCTGCTTGCACCAGCTCTGGTGTAACCGCACCTGCGAGCCCATGATCGCAGAAGCGTTCCAACTTAGGCTGCCCAGCCATCGCAGAAGCGGAAGAAGGACCGCACTTGTGAAAGCGCAAGTGCGAAGGCAGGCATCGCAGGAGCGGGCAGTGTTGCAGGTGCGCCCCTTTTGTCGCTGATGCGTGTCCGCATGTGCGATCGCCTGAGCGCAGAAGCAAGAGGACACAACCTGGCCTTGGTCCTCACCTGCGCGCTTTAATCCGCAGAAGCGGAATCGCATATGCAGCCATGGCACCGTAGGTGCAAAAAATCGCTGAGGCAGATCACTTCATTTAATACGGGACTTAGGCATTTATGTTCATTTCTTACACTTCTTGGGGGTGATTTTTGAGCTAGTTAGAGAGAGATTTTCATCAACTAATTGAGGTAAGTCATTCCTACCAAATGTGAGTTAAATACATAACTTATGGATAGATTATAATATATAAATTTGTGGAGCTAATGGGTTTAGGTAAAAACCTAAGTTTTTGTTAAAAATGAGATTTAATCACGAAATTAGTTATGGGATCTACTAAAAATCATACATTAGGTTCATGAGGTTATAGGTAACAACTTTCTTCCAATATTTTTGAAATCCGAGCATGTGGGCCCGAGGGTGAATTTGAGGAATCTTACATATAGGATTGGGTAACCTCTTTAATAGTTTGAATACGAACTTTTCAGCATGTATTGATTAGTTTATATACTATTTGATTAGTTTTGGATTGTTCAACACCAAATCGAGAGTTTGAGCATAATCTTGGACCGAAAAATAGGCGTTGAGGCGAAGTAAGCCTCTTTTCTAACCTTGTAAGAGGGAAATAACCCCATAGGTGAACCTAATCAATATATACTTCTATTTGTGGGAGGCTATGTACGCACGAGGTGATGAGAGTCCGTCCATAGCTACTATTCATGCTTATGTCCGGGTAGATTCAAATTCACACCATGCTTTGTTGATATTGTCGCTTGTTTATGCTTACTAATTGTCTAGAATAAAGCTAAGGTTTAGGCTTTCAATATTTTAAAAGTTCCTAGTTAAATTTATTATTTTAAAAGAATTGGGGGAGATTATGATGAATTGAGAAAAATCTATGTTCAACCGCATCGCAAATATATTCCGTGAGCGGGTAAATTTCCACCACTCTCATGGAAGCGGGCCGTTTGCCTCGACTGATTAATAGATGCATCTATAGTTTGTGTCGTTCGACCCTCGGCAATGCACAATATATGTATATGTATATTTGAATCAGGCCGTACGTCCACAAGATAATTTGTACGTAAAGATACTGGAGGCCATTTCATATTTAATATTGCTTCATTGGCTTGAGAGCTGAAATGGTTATATCGGGGAGCTGACTTGGTTCCTACTTGTGATAAAAGAATTGCTTTATTTGTTCTCATGCTCTGAGTTCTATTTTCATATTTATATAGCATGTTTAATTAGAACTTCATATTATTATATTGTTGGCCCATAGTAAGTGTCGAAGTCGACCCCTCGTTACTATTTCTTCGAGGTTAGACTAGATACTTACTCGGTACATGTCGTTTATGTACTCACGCTACACTTCTGCACTTGATGTGCAGGATATGAGACAGGTGCATCTGGATATCGGTCTGGCGCGCACTCTTGACTTCTGGTACGAAAGTATACGGAGAGGTGCCTTTCCGAGCCGTTCTGCAGCAGCCGAAGTCTTTCTTTTGTTATTATTCTGTCTATTTTTATTTCAGACAGTAGAGTAGTAAATCTTTTGTATATTCTACTAGTAGCCCATTCTCTTGTGACCCCAGGTCTTGGCACTCACACTAGTAGACTCTTGGTTTTATTTTTATTTCATTGATCATGATTGCACTTATTAGCTTTCGTGTTACTTATTTATTTAAATCCACTACTTTTTGAACCTTTTAAAATTTAAAGAAAGTTTGACTACTTTAAAAGGAGAAATCAAATAGTTTGCTCACTGTTGGTTTGTCTGGCGTCGGTGCTAGGCACCATTATGGTCTAAAGTGGAATTGGGTTGTGACAACATGGTATTAGAGTACTAGGTTCACATGGGTCTCACAAGTTATGGGCAGACCTAATAGAGTCTTGTGGATCGGTGCGGAGATGTCCGTACTTATCTTCGAAAGGCTATAAGGTATTAGGAAACTACTTTTTATTCATCTCCTATCGTGCAGTTGATGGTGTACTATGTTTCTTCCTCTCATTTTCTCACAGAGGGTGAAAACGTGCGAGACAGATGTTCCAGACCCAGGAGGGGCTTCTTCCTTTGTTGCTAAAGGCCGAGGCAGAGGTTGGGGGAGGGCACTGGCCCGAGGTAGGGGATGAGGACGTCCTAAAGTTGCCCCAGTTAAACAACCAACAGATTCAGTGGAGGATCCCATTGTTGAGAAGCAAGATGAGGTGCCTGCAGCAGAGCCAGCTCCGGTCGATTTCATGAAAGCACCGGGCTTCCAGGAGGTCCTGGGTCTTATGCTACGATTTATGGATTCTATGACCCAAGCTAGTTTATTTTCAGCAGACCCAACCACATCTCAGGAGGGAGCGGGAGCACAGACCCCTACTGCTCAGGTTCCTGGTCATGCAGCTATTGTATATCATACCCCGGGCGCACTACCCGTGGGCGGAGCCCAGCTAGTTGCAGCAGTTGTACCTGAGCCGAGACCAACTACAACCGGCAAGCCGCAGAAGTTACAGGATAGATGGACTAGGCTTCATCCTCCGGTCTTTGGGGGTGAGAGACATGAGGATCCCTAGGACTTCATTGATAGGATCAGGAACAAATTGCACAACATGAGCATATTTGGAGTCTCACGGGGTGGATTTCACTACCTTTCTACTAGAGGGAAGGGCCCGTAGGTGGTGGAAGTGTTATCTTCTTGGCATACTATCAGGTTCTCCTCCCATGAATTAGGACTAGTTTACACACCTTTTCTTGGATAGAAATATTCCACCCTCTCAGAGGGAAGAGTTGCAGTGTTAGTTTGAGCAGCTCGAGCAGGGTCAGATATCAGTGACTGATTGTGAGGCGAGACTCTCTAAGTTGTCTCTCCATGCACTTATGATACTTCCTTGATGTTTTATGCGTCAATACCACACAAGAAGGGGGGGGGGGGGGGGG